>DWNR01000686.1:0-18142 GCA_018250455.1 Polygonus leo | reverse complement strand
GCCGCGCCGCGCGCTCCTGCTCCAGCGACGCTTGGAGACCTACCACCTGGGGACGTTATTGTTTGTTATGTCACCGTTTGCAAGCAGCTGCGTTTGGTGTACTGGTAGTTCGCGGACTACAGATGGTCCGTGAGTGGCGATACAACATTTCAACGTTAGCGCGTATCAGCTTTTCATAACACACGGACTGCTGGTGATTCGCATAGTGCTGGTGGTCCGTGTCGCGGCAAAACGTCCCCGAACAAAAATTATTCAGTTAAACCATGGTCCATTTGTTGAATTTCGTTCCAATAAAGATTTTTAGTAAACTATACCAAAATACAAATTGAATAGAAGTATACTGACACTATTAACAACACTAGTAAAATTTAAGGTATATTTTTGAAACCTCACCTTTTCGCTCTCCTGTCTATGTTCACCTTCTAATTTCTGGAGTCGCTGTTGCATCTGCCGGTAATCAACACTGAGCATGGACATCTGGCGGTCTTTCTCTTGAGACACAGACTCGGCACGCTGCCGAGCCGTCTTCTCTTCGTTCAATTTGCCTTGGAGGGCTGATAGAACAATTTCTTTATCAATTAAGACTTATCTATTGACATAGGACTTTTTGAACACTCGTCATGCATTTTACCCATGCCAAACCCAGCACAAAACTTTACCAGTTTATACTGCCTTTGGGTAATGTGTTAACCCGCTTTATTGAACAGTATGTTTATATCAATATTGATAAATGCCAAAAAGAGAGAAGAGAGAAAAAAGAAACGAAGCTATACTATACTGGTAAAGTTATTTTCATTTAAAGCAATAGAAATGTTGAGAAGAAAAATAACACTTGAAGAATTTTTAATTATTTTATAGGCATTCATTGAATTGAAAAATATATGGGTCTTCAAAATTATATTTTATAAAATCAGTTTATGATACATGCACAACATTTAATTGGAATAATATGCAGGAAATTCTATGGAAGTGTAATACAATAGGAATCAAAATGATGCCTACATAAAGATCAAAATTATTTTATGCTACAAACAAACATAGCGAATTGGACAATACCTTTTAATATTTTTTCCAATGTTCCTGAGGCATGCAAAATATGAAGTTTCCATATATATAATATATCGGGTCTGTTTAGTACTTATTGGTATAGCTTATATTTATTTGTCAAATGGGGAATTATAGCTGATCTCTACCTGATAGGGGTTACAGATGAGGGTCTTTCGAAATATACATAAAACTCACCCTTGACTAGCTCTAGATTGGCTTCTTGTTTGGAAAGCAACTGAGATCGTTGCGTTTCTTGATGTGCGCGTAGCTCTTGTTGATACAGATGTTGCGCTGTTCTTAGATCGTGTGCAAGCGATGCGCACTCTTTTTCTAATGTTGACATGCGCTCCGAAAGTTGTCTATTGTCAGCCACAACTTGTCCTAATCTGTTTGTTGACCGATCTAACTCAGCATGAGCAGCATTTAATCTACTGGTAGCCTCAGCGGCCGCAGCCTCTGAACGCTGTTTAGCTGCCTTAGTGTTTCCTAGTTCTTCTGAAAGAGAGCCACACTCGCGTTCAAGCGCATCGCACTGCGCTCGCAAGCTGGCCATGGTGCCATCGTTGACGGCCGCCGCAGCCGCCTGCGCTGCACTTAACTCTGCAGCTTGTTTACGTGACTTAGCTGCCGCTTCAGACTCTAATTTTAATTTTTCACGCATTTCTGTCAATTGTTTTTCCAAAGCATTTATTTTATCATTATAAGTCTGTAAGTTGCTCATTTCTTTAGCCCTTTTACTTTGTTCTTCATCTAGGCGACGTTTCACGTCACTGTAATTCAATTCGGCTTTTCTTCTTGAGTCAGCTTCTATTTCTGCTTTACGTTGTAACTCTTTTAGATCATGTTTTAATAGAGCTAACTCCTTGTCACTTTCTGCTATCATTTTCTTACTTCTAGACTCCCGTTGCGATAATTCTTCAAGTTGAGCACACAACATTACCTGCCTGTCTTCCAGTTTACGTCTTCCATCTCTTTCTCTTTCCAATAGTTTTTCTAACTGCAATATTGCTTCAGATCCAACATTATTTAAATGATTATTTGAGATTGTATCAACTACATCTGCTGGTTTTATTTTGCCTCCACACAGTTGATAGTCACCATTATATGTGAAACCCACAAATGGTAAATGGTTGCCAACAAAGGCTTTTGGAACTGGAAAAGATTCATCTAAAGCATCTGACTTCTCTATGTCATCAAAGTTTCTAGTATCATCATCACTGGATAACTCAGGAACTACGGGAGGTACAGAGTCCCGTAAATTTTCAAAACTCCATTGATCATTTATAAAAAATGGATGTTGCTTAATTTCATCAACACTATTCTTTCCAAGTCTTTTTGTTCTATCAGTAAGCAGGCCCCTTATTAAGGATTTGGCTTCCTTTGAAATTTCAACATCATCAGGAAATTGTAAAGAATTTCTGTGATCCATGATTTTACCATAAGTGCCTACTAAACTATCAGCATAAAAAGGAGGATCTCCTATTAACATTTCATATAAAAATATACCCACAGCCCACCAATCACATTCACGCCCATACACACCTTCACCATTTTGAGATTGTAAAACCTCAGGTGATATGTAATCAGGTGTTCCTACTGCATTACTGGCTCGTACTAGCCCATCAGGTCCCATTCTCATACACGTGCCAAAGTCTGCTAATTTCAGGTGACCATATTTGTCAATCAACATGTTATCAGGTTTTACATCTCGATGAACGAAGCCCATACCATGTATCACATCCAATGCCAGTACTATTTCCATGGTATAAAATTTGGCCCACTTTTCGGGTATGTCATAATTAGACATGAGACTTACGAGGTCACCACCAGGCATATAATCCATTACCATATATAGATATTTATGATCTTGAAATGCAAAATGAAGTTTTAAAATCCATTCAGAATTGGCATGGGCCATTATGTGTCGCTCTTCCCAAAAAAATGTGGAATCTGATCTTTTGATCATCTCTACTTTACTTAGAAGTTTCATGGCATATACCTGACGTGTAGATCTATATCTGACTAGTTGTACTTCACCAAATGCTCCTCGGCCAATCACTTTGATTAAGTCAAAATCTGCTGCTTTCATACGTAGATTAACTATATCAGATGCAAATTCTTCATCTAAAAGAGAAAACATTCGAGTGAAAATATTTATCATCCAAAATATGAAGATGGAAATATTCAAAACTGCTAAAACTCTATTGTTTCTATATGTGGGATGTAGAAATTAAATTTATAGCTAAATGGAATTTAGAAATTTATTTTAGGAATTGATATAATAATACTCTTTTAAAAATATACTTATACCTACTTGTAAGAAGTCAGGTTTATGGAACAGTTATAAGTTCTGAGGGTTCAAATTTCATCTAGAAATAGAAATTAATCAAATCTTCGAATTCATACATAAATAAATGTGATGTTTAAAAAGTAGATAAAAATAAATTTATTGAATTGGCAAAAATTTGGGTGCAAGTCATGTATTACCCTTAAATTTGTTAAAATCAAATATTCAAACAATCCTGTTGATCGTCAGATATGCCCAAATAAGTGAATTTAATATTAATAATGTACTTAATCATAAATTAATAATATGTCATTATAGGAGTTACAATGTGTAGCTAGCATATTGGCAAACAGGTTTACTCAGATTTTTTGAGAAATATTTTTAAGCAAAAACAGTGAACTTGAAGAAGTAAAATATATTAGGACTGAAGCTCCCATTAAAAGTAGTTATGAAATTATAAATTTCTTAATGATCTTCATATTATTTCTATATTTTATTAACTCTGTGAAATACTTTCAGTAAACAGCCAATTTATCTGCGCAATATCCATCTAAATAGTCAAATAAAGCTTTAAAATATGAAGTATAGGAAACATTATATTAAAACATAATATTATATACTAACATAGGACAATAACTATAGAACATATAATGCAATATAAAATAAACATACTATATGTTTATATGACATGGAATCATACAGTGGAATCTTTAAGTATGTAATGTTTCCAATTATCATTAACTGATAAGGAGCAGCTGATTTAATATTTGCCTTTCTATACTACACAGTATTTATGTTAATAGTCCGTCATCCCAAAGCACAACTCACATCTGATAGTGTAGGCCTCGACGTTCTTCATGCGGCGGATGGCTGGGTGGTCGCAGTCGGAGACGAGCGCGGTGACTGTGTCGAGCAGGCAGTCCACGTTGCCGGTGGAGCGAGGGTCGCACAGCCGCTCCTCCAGCGCCCGCAGCCGACGCACTCGCTCCTCGTCCTTCACATTCTCCATGCTGAACCCTGTTTCTGACGTCTCCTGCCACTAAACGCCACCGCACATTCTCCTGATCAGTACTCCCAATGAAAACCCCACTCTCATCCCGACACATCAACGAACGAACAATGTTTTGTTACTCCTGGTCGCCTACGGTTGATATCCTACCAGTTAACGGGTAACTTATGTTTCATTATAGAGAAATTGACTCGCTAAAGCTCAAAATGACAGCAGATAAAGGTGGTTCTCACAACAAAGCATATGCACGTTTGCAAACATAACCGAATGATTGACAGTACGCGTCGCCATCCAATGACTCTAAATTGTTTATTAGCACTAAATTAGATAAATTATTGGCACAACATTGAAACAATAATCTAAAATTACGAAATATTATAAACCGCTTGATTGATGAACGATGATCGAACAATATTGTGAAGTTAGCAACAAATTACCGACTTTGCAATGGCGACTACAGTGTTGCCAACTTGTTGCAAGTTATGTCGTCACTTGAAGATGCACAGTTAAAAAATAAAAACCTAGTATAAATATATCAAGATTGACCGACACAATATACAAAACAATAAGTGTACGATTAATGTGACATATTATGTATGAAAGTAATTTTAGATGTATTAATCCATATTTGCCTAATATTACTATTACAAAAATCAATTTATGTATCTAATTTAATACTCATGTAAGCGTACTCAATAACTTCCTATTGTATTGATTTAATTACAATTGATAGTGATTTTATTCGACAAATATTTAACGTGATTAGTTCAATTTAAATTTGAATAGCACTGAGTGAAGTAGTAGGAATTTAAATTTAGATGTAATTGCCATCCATTAAGTTTGAAATAAACTCCAATTACGATTATCTGTATATATATCTGAAGTTAAAAACAGATGCATTGAATCCCTTAATTAAGGACCAAGGTGTCCAATGCTTATAGTTAGCAATCACATCTCTCCAAAACCCTAAAACTAGAATAATTACCTTAGAAAACCTTAAAGCTAGAGTTTTACCTTCTAAACTTTGATTTTCAAGCAAATGCTCCTTGCAGATCCTTGAAATGTAAATAACTCTTATGTTTTAATGTTATATAAACAATGTCATCATTTTTCTGCGACCAAATGAATGGTTATACCCACGTATTCCTCTTTCATTTAACTTATATAAAAATCACCATTAGTTCATAATACGGTAAAACATAAAAGTAAATGTTACCAATTTTGAATACTCTCATGACTTCTAGTTCTGATTTGCTTTATTCTATGGTTCTGATCCAACACATATTCTAAAATAATTATGTAATTAAGACTATAAACTTATTTAAATATAACTTGTACAAGTAACTACTTTTTACATCAATATTAATATAGAAAATATTGATTAAAGGAATCAGAGTATAATGTTATACAATTCCTTTTATTAAATAAATACCTATATTTTTCCAATATTTTTTACAATTTTCTTGACATAACTCTAAATATTTTATTTATAACTCAGCAATATATTACATCTATAGACTAAATTTAATAATTACAAAGAACAGAAATTAAAATAATTACACATAAGATAAATAAAAGAGAGTAAAATAAATTAAATATAATAAGCTTCATCCAAATTGCTAACCTCGGAATAAGTCCCCAAAATACCTTGTGAATTTAATGTTCTACGTTCCTTTTCTCTAATTGTGATAAACAGTACTATTATTAGTACAGTAGTTTAAATTCAAAAATAATATAATATAGTAAATATTATTTTATAATAACAAAATATCAAAGTTTCAGCAACTCATGTCTAGTCGAACGTGTGTAATGCCCCTAATATTGTATTTTCATTTCAATCTCCTGTTCATTCATGTTCATTTCTAGTTTCCGAATGAATTTTACTTTTTGATCATTCGGTCAATTAGAACATGGCGGTGCTAGGCAGGATGTGCATTAGCTTATAATTTTTGCATTAACGAATTGCAATATTGGCTGGTTTTCTTCTATCACTGATGTATTTTTTTGTGTGTGCAAATTATTAGATGTAACCGTGCATTATAAAATTCTAAACCATTCGTTTATTTTTTGGACCAAATTGCAATGAAAATCATTACTTCATTGGTGGTGTAAAAATAATTGTGACAAATATAGCACATTATTTCAGGTAAACTGTTGTTTCAATATGTATTTTATTTTAAAAGAAATCATCTGTAACCTTTTATATTTTTTAAAATGACAGGTTCCAACGTTTTATCATTCAATTTTGAGTGCCTTGCCCCATTTTTTTTAGTCATATCGTGTTATTTTGATCGTTCGTGAATATCCCTGTCACCAAATATAATATCCTCTCTTTATAATAACAAAATTGGTGAATGTAAAGCTATCATTTTTACGACACGTTTGGTCTAAATGTATAACATTGTCTTTGTGCTCCTGAATCACGTGTGGTTTAGGTCGTTATTATGGGGTCAATAACTGGCTGCTACCGCTGCCTATTTCGGTTTTAATCACTACACAAAGGTCAGATAGGTGTTTAACTGTATTAAAAGTTCAATCGATGTAATTATTGCCATTTTCGATTCGTTCGTTGCCAAGATAAAGGATCGTAAAGTCGTGGGAAGGATAATTTTAGAATAGTGGTGATTTTATGTGCAAGTGCAAGCTTTTGTTATTACCCTATTACCTGGTGATCTGCGCAAGAGACGACGCAGGGGTCGGGGGCGGGGCGGGGCCCGTCCGGCAGTCAGCTGTGCGACTTGTGCGAGTGTCATGTTGTCGCGCTGCGTTGCTCCGTGGGAAGTGGCCTAAATTGTTGCCCCTCCATTGATTCTTCGCAAAATTTGACTGTATATGGAGAGTAATGACCTAGTTTATCATTCTATTTGCAAAATAAAAATAAATCAAATCATTAGTTTTATACAATTTTAACAAAGTGATCTCTTCTTTTTAAAGAATTTTCTGTGTGGTGAAACATTGACTTTATCTTATCAATTCTGATCTACCATTTCATTGATGCCTCAATCAATGTCTCAAGATTAACTATTCTTTTAGAATTTTATACTACAGAGATTTGTTAGAATTGAGATATAATACTCAAACTCGGGGTATCCAATGTAAGTCTTTAATTTGATGATTTGAGGATTATTCACCATGCATACTTCGATTAACTAATAAAAACTGGCCAGCTCATTCCAATTCCAAACAAAGTATATAATTTGCAGGTAAGATCTTTTTCAATGCAGTTACAGAATGTGATGACTAGTAGCTGGTAGCTAACGAGAACTTCATTTAAAAACATGTTATTATTTTTAAAACAAAAAATGAATTAGCTAAATATAATAGAATATCACCATAAATGTACTTTGAGAGATAACTAGCTTGATGGCTCACAATGTCTTGTGAATTTTCAGCCTATAAAGTACTATGTATTCTCATCAGATTTATTAATTAATTTTGCTTAAACGAGACATTTCTCTTTGATATTTAACATATCAAAAACAATACTACTATTATTAAGAAGGTTTATTAAAAAGTATACGTAAAGATAACATATTTCATAGGATCACATTTAACTAAACAGCTTGATTGAGAGTAATGTATTCGAGAGAAAATAAAAGTGTAGGTTGTTGCATAACGGCATAAGTTTTGTTGAACATGCATGCAAACTGTTATGTGTGAGGTTGGCATTGGCCATTGTTGTGCAATCAATAATTTTCAATAAAGTTCCTTTTTATGGTTTGTTGCTAGAAATGGCCGATAACCACTTTAGTTTTGCTCAAACATTGTTAATCAGTTTGATTAATGTAGTGATTCATTTTATTCTGTAAGTTTTTTAAAGGTTTGATTTAATACAAAACATGAATGAATTTGATAACCTTTAGAAGTAGGAACAGGGTATTTTAAAAATAAAAGATTCATTGACATATTTAAGAGAACATTTTGTTGTTTTTTTCACTTCACAATTGATAACTTTTATCACATTCCTGGTGACTATAGTTACAAATGTATGAGACTATAAATAAAAGCCTACACAGAGTACACAGCAATATCAAATATCAACAATAGCAGTGTCATGTTATAGATAACTGGAATATCTTATAAAAGACACATAGATATACACCTAGTGAAAGCTTTCTAATGAAATAATATAACCAAATTATTAATTTCAATCAAACATTACGACTTTTGTGTTTGTTTGTTAAAATAAGTTGTTTTATGTTTTTCAGATAGCCGTGGTGGACATGGCTACGCTCATCCAGGAGAACGGTATCGCTCACAGTGTTCCTAGCCACATGGTGCCCGATCATGAATATTGCGAGACCACAAAGCCGGTGCCGGCGCCCGCGCAGAACGATGCCGGCGACGCCATGGCCACACAGCCCCCCGCGGAGGAGGAGGAGACGCCCGAAATAGACATCATGATAAACAATGTCGTGTGCAGTTTTAGTGTTAAGTGCCACCTGAACTTGAGACAAATAGCTTTGAACGGTGTTAACGTTGAGTACCGTCGTGAGAACGGCATGGTGACCATGAAGCTCCGGCGCCCCTATACCACGGCGTCGATCTGGTCGTCGGGGCGCGTGACGTGCACGGGCGCCACCAGTGAGGACCAGGCGAAGATAGCGGCGCGGCGATACGCGCGTGCTCTAGAAAAATTAGGTTTCCAAGTGCGCTTCCAGAACTTCCGTGTAGTCAATGTTCTGGGAACGTGTCGGATGCCCTTCGGTATAGGAATCACAGCTTTTTCAAGAAAATATAAGGAAGCAGAGTGAGTATTTCTTTTTTAAATATGTTTTATTTGGTAACTAGTGGGTGTGAACAGACATTGTCCTGCCTTTAAAGAAATATATATACCGTTGCTGCGTATATGGTAACAAAATATACTATCTCTTATGTTATTCTGGAAGTATAGCATGTGTATATATTTGTGCGTACGAATGGTGCAAAAAATACACATACTTCAATAAATATTGCTGCTACTTTATTCAAAAATAAATTCTATTCAATAGGGAATTTACTTTGTACTTTTTAATTTAAAACTAGCACATTAATAATATTTTAGGTGATTTTCACCACCTACTTAATTGGTTATAGGTATTGTACCTACCCATAGATCTCAAATATGTATATTCTTATAATATCTATGAGCAGTTATGGAGTGCTATTTAATTGCACTTAATACATACATATGTAATTACTGTAGGTATAACCCATTTGTAGAAATCAGAGCGACTTTTTATTTGTTTGTTGCATTTTAGTGGCTTTACTGAAAGTTTGCCAGAAAATTAGCACACTAAGAATACCATTTCTGAATTTGGTATGTACATTTATCTGAAATTTTAAATGATGATTAACGAATGACACTGAAAGGTAGATTCTACAACTCTTTGTTTGAAAAATCAAATAGTGGTTTTAGCTAACAATAGATATAATCTAATGGTCTTTTATGATAATGCAAAAAATGCAACTTATACACAAATACATACCAGTGTTTTCTTAAATAATTCCAATATTTAATTATATCCAATATATTATTTTATCCATGTTCCAAAACCTGGTGAATATATTTTTTTAGGTAATCCATTTAGATTACTCAACATAAATTTGTGTGCGACTATTTTCAGAGCTTAAATTTTATTTTAGGCTTTGTACCACAAATGCCATATTATGGCATATGCAATAAGTCTTTAGTAGGGTTTTATCACTCGCATAGGATTGTTAAGGTTTTTAAAACAGATAATTTCTAGACTAATTAACATTCTTGCACTCTTAAATCGTATGACATTCTAAAAAGATGTAAATGTTTTTATGTTGGTTCATAAAGAAACAAGTGCATTGTGTATGTATATTTATTACTAAGAAATTAGTAGCTTTAGCAAGTTGTCCATGTGATCTAGTCACTGGATCGTCCCATGAGAACAAAATCTATTTTTTTTGAAAGCTGAGTGTAGCAGTGTCTTATTTCTTGACATCTCAATAGGCAAAATGTGGAAAGTTGGCGTTTAAATTCGCGGTGCGTGTTACACAACTATATAATTTATGTACACTATGTAATTTTTAATCTATGTATTCTCTATATTTAAAATTATTTTTACTATAGGTTACTAGTATATTGCTGCTACTGTATAGAAGCAGCAGTAGTAGGTTAACAACGTAATTTGTCTCCTAGGCTTTGTAGTTACTTTAAATCCAAAGCTTTATTCAACATAATATTGTTAACATTAATGAGAATTTCAAGAAGAAACATTATTAAATGTCTAGTTATTAAAGTTCGTTCACCCGCGACTTCAACTGGCCGCGATGATAATATTAAAATCGCGTTTTTATTATTCAGAACCTAAATTCAAAATATACGTAAAAAAACTATTCACGCTATGCATTTTTTTTATTGAATAGTTGATTTGTTCACAGTTAGAATTTAATAAGTTTTTTCCCACAATTTCATTGTGGTGTGTTTTTGTTGACTCTATTTTATAACAAATTTAACGAAATTTATTGAAATGTAAGAGATAAAAGTTGAAATTTACGATTTAAGTGAATCAATTAAAATTAAATGTATGTTGCGTTTTATTATCGTATTAAGTATTTAAATATAAATACAACACAATCTTGCGGTGTGTCATATTTTCTCTGCTACATTAGAAAAAAAATATTTGTTTGAATTTTACCATGTACAACATTGAAACTCGAACTTTTTGTTCAATACAAAATAGTAATTCTATAAACTAACCAAAAAGTCCCGTTTGGATGCATTGTGCAGAGTATCAATGGAAATTCCAAACTAAATGGATTAGGACTTTTTATTCTTTTGAACATTTATTTACTGTGAATGATACAAGGTATCACATCAGCACTTACTTTTTTGGTGTACCACACACCAATATCCAATTTTTATGTAATGAAAATGATTTATCAATAGTTTAGTACACATAGTGGATGAAAGTGATAACTATCCTGATGAATAACCACTAACCACTCAACTCTACTAGATACTCAATATTCGTAAATCTTTAATAATAGTCTGCTATTACACAAAAATATATCGTAGATCCTCAAATCTTTCTCAAATCCTTCTATTTTTTTATAAGGTAGCAAAAAGGTACACAATTTACAATCCAAGTAAGATTGGATTATACTGAGATTGATCACAAATGCGTTGCTATCCCTTAAGGATAAGATAATGTTCAGTTCGTGTGTATTGCCGGCAACCACGTCCAAAATCTTTCTCAAATCCTTATATTTTTTATTAGGTAGCAAAAAGGTCTCTGCCGCCGCTAAGCATCTATAACACAATTGACAACCCAAGTAAGATTAAATCATACCTGAGACTGACCACAGATGCGTATCCCTGCATAGATATCCCTGAGGAAAAGATGTTGTTCAGTTCGTGTGTATTGCCGTGTATTGCAACCACGCCTCCAAAATCGAATTACAAGATGTATGACGAAGGACTATGAAAATTTCGGTGATGTGTTCGATCGCTACCCTATTTTTATGCAGTAAAATATAGTATAGCTATATTGTTCGATGTAATTGGTTTTGTTCAATTATCCATTAACTACGGATATTAATTAAAAAATATAATTGGTATACATAGTTCAATTACATGTTCAGTAAAAATTATTAGATACTATTTTATTTTTATATCACACAATTTTGTACATTCGACATCTTGTTCATATAAAAAGTTCCATACTCAGCAACAATGAAGCACTTACCTGTCAAGTTAGAAACATCTCAGGTGACCTGATTGTTCTCTAGGTTTATTTCGGGATCAGTCTAGACAATATCAGATCGGTCGCTAAATCTGACCCCGAGAATAGTAAATAGGGGCACATATTCTTGACCTTGAGGAAGGAGAGGACGATTGGTACAATTAAGTGTGAGTTATTCATTTGCCAGGTTCTAGGTTAGATTCTAGATTCTAGAGACTCATTTAGTTTGACCGGGGAGGTACAACCGCCACCCTCATAATCCTTCGTGAAGCAATTTTTGTGTTACGGTTTGGAGAGGCGTGGTTGCCGGCTATACTTATGCGAACACCTTAATCCTCAGGGGTAACATCTGTGATCTATCTTAGGTATGATTTAATTGTGCTTGGGATGATCAGGTACTGATATCCACGGGCGGTATTGACCACTTACCATCAGGAGGCTCGTTTGCTATCTTTATACGATAAAAAGAAAATCCTTTATGAAACTTTATAAAATTGCACTTTGGTTTAGTTTAAAAGTGACTGAGTGATTGTTTATACAGATCATATATCAATTCCACTATTTGAATCATTCTTCTGAAAAAGTAGGCGTTTTACTGACGCACAAATAAATGCACGAAAATATAATATTACGCTATCTTAGTAGTATGGTTAGCTGCTTTTCAAATATGTATCAGGTATGTAATACATAGATGCTAGAATATATAAGCCCAGTCGAGGAGATACCATCGCCATCATCTTAATACGTATCGCAACTTTTGTTTTAGGTTTGTACAGCTTAAGTTTTTGACCAAACATGAAATCTGTTAAAATACGAGACTAACATCTTAGTCCGCAAGGCACATAATGTTTTTTTATCTATTTGCAGTCGATATTAGAGACGTATTAATAAAGATAACTCCAGGTGGAGATCAATCTCGACTGACAACAGTACTCAAGATCAATCTTTATTAATACAACTTTATTAATTATAATCCTTTAGACACTTTACAAGTTTACTATTTTATTCGATGACAAATGTCCATGGATAGTATTAGTAGCCATTTAGGTATATTAGGTAAATAGGCTTGTTTGCTAGGTACGTATATACTATCTCGAAGTATTGGATAGTCTATTTATATATAGGCTATTTAACATCACGCTACGACCAATAGGAGCGGAGAATCAACGAAAAATGTTGCAAAAGCGGGAAAAATTGTTACTTTATATGGCAGTACAACGTTTGCCAGGTCAGCTAGTAAAAATATAACAGTTACTTACGTACTGAATAATAGAATATAATCAAACAATTAAACTGTGATTGTTTCTTGCACTATGAAATTGATCCGCGTTATCTTTGATAACTCATATTCATACCCCCTACCCTTGCAATCTTTATTTATAAAAATTACGTGCCACGATTTTTGCTAATTTAATTAACTGCCGAATACCGAGTTAATTTCCTAAACTACCGAATTGATATTATGAAATTTCGCACAGATATGTAACCTTGTCCAACTTTAAATATAGGCTATATTTTATTTCGATTAATTTTCTGTATTACAAATTAAAAACTGGCAGGACAACGTTTGTCAGATCAGCTGGTATTTATACTATTTATATAGTTTAAACTTGCTCGATTTAAAATTTTACCGCAGACATGTCAGCCCTACTCTTATTTCAACAACCTTACGGGTTATTGTAGAGCGGACGGAAGTAATGTAGAGTTGTGGAGTTGTAGACGGAAGTTGGCTCGGATTTCGACGGAATGCTGGTGCACTCACATCGTGCCAGAGCGATACGGGAATTAGCGGCATAGGAATAAAGTTCAATTTACAATAACACAGCATATTCTCTCCCACTGCTTCCCATTAATTAGCTTCCGGGCGATAAGGTTAATCGTCATATTTCGGTGGTCATTTGGATGATTCATAAAATTGAACCATTCCGTTTTTGGGTTAGTAAGCGTGACATTAGTTTTCATTATAATGAACCTATTTTGCTAAATTTATTTTATGTTCAATTGACACGCCAACCCAATGATCCAAGCCTTTAGATCGATGTAGACGACGCTAGCTAGTGCTTTGTAAGTTACGTTGTCATATAAACCATTTTAAAACTCATTTGTATGCACTCGAGCAGGCTCGTATAATTTATTAATATAATGACGTCTTGTTTGGTTAGGTAAATATATAGGTAATCATCACACGATGTATGAACGAGTGCGGTGACAGTCTCAAATATCTGGTTATAAATAGTTGGCTCATGGCCAATTGACTCCTGTTAGCACTGGAAACTGAATCGCCTATCATTAAATGCAATATTAAATTAACATGTTACGGAGGCGATAATTCAGTTCTGTCTTGTCGATTTCGATTATCGACTGTCGATTGCATAAGTTATGATTGTTTCCTAATACAAATTAGACCCGTTTGATATGTATTTTTCGTAGAATTTTAATTATCTATTAAGTTTTGTAAGATAACTTAAGCCTTTAATAGTTTACTAGCTCACCTGCCGGACGTCCAGCCAGTAACATTCAAAATGTAATGTAAAAAAATGTAAAATTTCAAAATGTAATAAACTTAGAAATAATATACTTATTCCGTAGTCATATTTAAAGACCAAATGACCCAATTTCTCATTTCGATACCGTTAAGTGTCGATCTATTCTTTAAATTTCATAGGACCACCCTGTAAAATCAATTCACAACAGGCGAATATGTCGCGTAATATACGTACAAAAAATATTCAGACCAGTTGATAACCTCTTTCTTTCGAAGTCAGTTGGTTAAAACAGGTTTTTATAGAGGGTCACCTATGGTCGTAGCGTCCACTAGCCAGCTGGTGGCCGCTACTGGTTTGCAGTTATCTCCATGCAACAAAAACAAAATATGTTTGCATTTTTCGCCTTTTTAATTTGTTGCGATTTTAAATGTTTTAAATTCAACCTTATTTTCTTAATTGATTTATTTAAAAATTAAGAAATGTTGGAGTATTTCATCTGAGATTAAATCTTACAATAAACACAATCTTAGATTTAAGATTTCTTTAAGTTTTAAGAGTAATTTAAGATTTCTTTGCAAAAAAAAAAATTACAGCATATACTACAGTATATAATATATTAAATTATTTTAGTGTTAGATGCAGGTAAAGTCCATTTTTGGCTTTAACTTATTATGAAATTATGAACCAGTTAATATTCAAAACATCGATTATAAATCGCAACGTGTTGTAACAAAATTTAAATTTAAAGGAAAAGTGAGATCAAACGAAGCTTCGCGATTTCCTGTTAAAATTACAATCGTAATCCTTCAAACTTAGAGGCCATTCTTGTGTACAGCTCGTGACAGATGGCGTGTTACGTTACTAGGAGCATCTTTGAAATTAAAATTAGCGACGACATACAAACCTAAACTAGTTGCGATCCTTCGTGGATCTTGTTACGGAGGTGGTTTTTATTTGTTCGATTTTGAAGTCGTCTCGTTAGTGTTCGATGACCTGGGTGGCGGCTCAGTCATACCTGTGTACCAAAAGATGCCCTGCGTGGTCTTCGCTATAAGGATTTCGGCCTTAAACTTGACCTATTTAAATATCAATATTACGATTTTTTTTTAAATATATGTTATAGCTTACTGTTTTGGCTGTGTCAACTCAGTGTCTTGTAGTATTTCTAACATTAAAAGAACACGACAAATAAAAACTGAATCGATTGGTCAAAATCTACTAGATGTCATCAATTATCATACATTTGTTATTTAAGTAAGATTATACGAGCTGCTTTCGTCGCTGTTTGCATGTCATGTTGTTCAAGTACGAATAGCATGCAGGCCAAAAGTAAAAGTGAATTTTTTAAAGAACTTTGCCGCATATCTTAAGGTGAAAATATGTAGCTACGCGTGATCCTTAGTCGCATCCTAAGATGTGTTGCGAATCTGCTGTTACTTCTGTTGTCGGCCATGTAGCTTTAGGATATGATGTCGGATGTACTAGACTGTTTTATGTAGGATTTTGGAATAGAACCCCGGCCAGGCAAAATGTATATCTGAATTATTTAAAATGGAATAATTGTTTATTTACTTATTTAGTTTATACATTTACTAGCACTCATCTTCGTATATCGTAAACCATTTAGAAGTGTGTGATCATATTTTGTGTACATGGATTCTTTCAGTTTAAAAACATGCAATTCCAACAAAAATATATTCAAGATAACATAGTTTTTATTCAATAAGCGTAATTTCGAAACTTATGCCAGCAAACTTGAGGGCCCGATTGTTTTGATATTAAGAGATATTATGAAATTTTCTGGTTAAACATTTAAATGGGCATATATATAATTAGTGTTTTTTCTTTGTTTCCAGCTATGAACCAGAGCTGCATCCTGGCGTTACATATAAGCTATATAATCCTAGAGCCACATTAAAAATATTCTCCACGGGAGGTGTGACAATCACAGGTTAGTTTTATTTTAGTCTTTAATTAACGTTTTAATAAGAAAATGCTTGCAAATAGAAGAATATACTAGGCGACCATATTACTTCTAAAGGGTAGCAACGCATCTGTGATCAAACTGAGATATGATTAAATCGTACTTGGGGATGATCTGATGTCAATGGGCGGCAGTGATTACTTACCATCAGGTGGACTGCGTGCTTGTTTTCCACCTTTACACGAATAAAAGAATAAAATTAAGGGCAATACCGTAATACCGAAAAAAATAAAATGCAATTAAAAAATAAATATAAAATCAAAGTCCGGTGATGTCGGATGGTTTTACGTGTTTTGGTTTCGTTTAATTTTACTGAATATTTTACTCTCAGCGATATTTGAATCACCGAAAAGCTACCCCTCTTGTTCCGTTAAGTCCAAGGCGAAGATAATATAAGCTCAATAATGATAGTATCAATCTTCCCTCTGTTCTATCTATTCTGTATCATATTTTGAACCATTCCTTTTACTTGGAATCAAGCTAAGGTAATTAGTAAATTTATTCTCTTCTTTCTTATTTATCACAACCACTTTGACAAAATATTTTATTCAAAGTAGATTTGAGAAGTCTTAAGCTCGTCATCAAACTTATTTACTAAATATATCTCCTATCTTTTCAATCTGCCTTCCGTATTAGTGATATATCACTGCTACGTCTCTTATCAATTGCAAACAGCAGGCGCTGATCTGATCTGATTGAGATATTATGTCTTCAATCAGTACTAAGGCCACCACGCAGGGTGTTCGTTAGGAGGAATCATTCACTTAATCATGTGATTTAAAAGACGGCTGCCCAATCCTTTTAACACTTGACAAACTTTTAACACTTAACTCTTGATCCAATTTTCAAATTTAATCAAGTCTTTAAGTATAGACTGTGCTAATTTTTAACCCTTGACGCGCAAATTGTTTTTAAATGTTTGACGTGTGTTTTTGTAACATCGTAGTTAAAACACGTCTAATCAAGAGTAATTTAACGTATATTTGAACAAAGGTTAAGGTTACCAGTCTGTTCTTTTCCAAATTAATCCTGCAATGAATCTTTTTAAAATTTGTAACATGAAATGCAGTTCAGTTTTTCTTCTCAGGCTGTGTTAATCTCCGCATTTTGACATCATCCTAGTCCGATTTTTATTTGGGATGAATAAAGTAGGTGTAATTAGAACAATTAATGTAGGAAATTATTTTAGGTGATAGAATGTGATTGTGAGGAGGTCCGATGTTGACAATAATACCAAGTCAACAATCAAAAAGGCTATGTGCAGTATATTATTTGCAATTTTTTTAAGTAACACATGTTGATTCAAAGGTATCCGTGGACCGCTTCACGTCACGAGTCACTATAATGAGTTTGGTCCTACTCGTGATTTGGGCATGATTTGGATGAAAAAAATAGTAAAAGTTAAGCTACACCAGGTGAAGGGGAAATTAAATGTAGCAAAGTAAAGTATTTGATATTCTTAAGAGCTTTTTATTAGGTCGAACTTACGTGCTTTCAACCAAAGTTAGTACAACAGTCCTACTGACTTATCATATAAATGATTACATAGAAAGGTATCATAATAGATAGATATGTTACTTCCTACTAAATTACAGTTGAAATGTTTAATGCTGGTTTGTGATAATTTGTCAG
>DWNR01000685.1:0-18153 GCA_018250455.1 Polygonus leo | reverse complement strand
ATACTTATAAACCCTGAATTAATCCATTAAGGCATGCTGACCTATACGAGGTGAAGAGCAAATATCTAACCAAAGTATTTGGGTAGAGGCGCCACGGCTCATGTCCTCTTTGAAGTAGGATAGCATCACACCAAGATAGCATCACAACACTTATGAACTGCATTTCATGCTTTTTTTTATTATATTTCCAGGTGAAATCGTTTAGTTCGATGAGGAAGTACCAACGTCACCCTCCTAATTATCCGTAAAGCAATTGTGTTTCGGTACTAGAAACTTATACTTATACTCTTACACACGACGAACATCTTAATCTTTAGAGGTCCTCAGTCCACTTGTGCCTTACTAGCCTCTGTCAACCTCAGGTACAATCATATTTGGGGTTTGTAACAAATGTCCGTAGGCGACAGTACCACTTACCATCAACATGCAGAATGCTTGTTTGCTACCTTAATACTTTTAAAATAACGATACAATTATAAAAAGAATTGATCATCAACGAAACAAGGTATAGTAGTGTAAGGCCAAATAACATATGTTTGATGACACTAGTAACAATTTTGTCACATCTTACATCATAACATAATACAAAAATGTTCATTTCTAATTATCACAATATTGAACATTTACCACAGGCTTTATTTCAGCAGAGTAGAAATTGCGTGTATAACTTGTAATTTAAGTAGAAGTCGTATTTTAAAAGATACTTTAAATGCAAAATGAATGTTAAATATATGTATTAACACATCCGTTTCTCTGTTAGCGAAAATGATTTATATTTTACCACAAAATAACAGTGTTTAGTAAGTATATGACGGTGACGCTGACTATATAACGCTCATGTTTTAATTTACTTTCATCGTTATGTGCAATTTACCTGTAATAACTGTCAGTAGTTTAGTCGTAATTGCACATTTATCTTCATTAATAAAATAGAAAAATTCTTAAATTTTAAGAGAAGTAGGAACAGTATTTACTCACATACACTATTAATAACTTTAAAATATTTATATATAATAACTTTAATACCTCTAGCATTTATATAATAAGCAAACGACTAAGAACAAATGATGGAAGCCGACGAAATCATTGAAGTCCTAATTACTATAGGTCCAGAATTGAGATACTCATGTCATGTATACCTAAGTGAAACTGATAACATCTTTCCAAACGAAAAACATTTTTCTAATAGAAAAACTGCTGTGCGGAAATATGTCATTGATAGCGTCCCGGTCATTTTGGAGATATCAACTGTCAAATAAAATCTTCAAGAAAACACTTGATAACTAAGTTAAACGCTTCATGCCCCTTCCTTAACTTTCTTCAAAAAAAATCAACAGTGTTTTAAGAATGAAGTGGATGTAATGGTGCTGAACGATCGCTTCAAATTTTAGAATTTTTGATTCAATAATACCATATAACTTTAGATATGTTTTGTAAAATGTGTGTATAATTAGGCAGCACTTATAAATAACGAACAAATGGAAAAAAAATGATGAAGCTTATTTACTTCGTTATCGCATTTTTTGCATTTTAATAATTCACATTAGTTGCAATAAAACACATTACACTAACCGATCAAGTGCCTTTTGTTCTAACTCAGACACTTTTCTTTACTTTTTGATCGTTAGTTGCAAATCTATTGTATACAATATCATTGTTTGATTACTATAATTCGGTGATGGAAAAACAAGTCCTTGAGAAATCGACAGAAGACTCAGAACAAAGGCCGATTGGGCGCTCGTAACGCGTGTAATTGATTACTCACTTTCTGTAACCCACTTTATGCAATATCTGTTCACGTATGCTCGCGATGCTGCTTGAATTTCGGTAAATGCATTATAGCTTCCTCGTTGAAACGAAGTCAACTGCATAAACAATGTAACGCGAACGAAATTGGAGTAAGCCTTGTGTAACAAGTGCGAAGGAAAACAGCTATGAAAAAGTAATGTATGAATGAGACGACGAAACTGTGCTACATTTTTCTTACAAAATGTATTTAGATACGTTTTATTTGTAGAAACTCTTTAAAAGAAAATAATGTGCATAACCCAGTGCTTGAAAAATACCAACATTGAAAATAAAAGAAATTGAAAGCACTTAATCCTTCAGGAATCTTTAAAAGTTTTAGGTGTAAATTTGAACAAAAGATTTTGTCATTGTTTTTTTTTTACTTTAGCATGTACATCTACACTAGAAAGTAACATTTTAAATAGAAATCCTTTACACCAAGCAATTATTCGTCACTTAAAAAGTTATTGAACCTGTTTAAATTAATGTTACATAATTAAATATTAAAACAAAATTATAAAACACTTATAACCGGATCTATAACAGTAAATGTTTCATCCGATACGGAGATGATACTCATAAAACCGTTTATAGTAAATAGTGGGGGAACGGGTTTCGTAGAATTCGGAGGAAAGCCTTCGACAGGTTTAGAGGTGATCTTGTGTGATACATTTTCTGTCCTCGCATAACATGGCTCTAGTTTTTTTAATGTATAAAATTAAATTTTCAAAAAGATACTAACACTATAATTACCAATATTATTTTTAGTATTAAAATCTAAAATCTACTATTACGATTAAACGTACGGGTCTTCAGCGAGAAACAGTGACTTTTTTTGACTATTAAATGAGTTTCCCAAAAAGACGGAGCCCTTTAGGTGTTAATTCCCTTTAAGTGTATTAAATTGTTTTAGAAATATCCACAGAATTTTGTTCCGTAGGTTCGCAGGAATAAAAATGTCACGGAAGTATGTATAATAAAATGTCCTGTATTTAAACTTTTGCATATAAAATTAAAACTTTACATGAAACATTTTTTTACATATATTTGAAAATTTCTCCAACAGTCAGCTAAGAAGCTTATGACTTACATAAATTCCATAATAACTAAACGTAACGTTACCACTTATATGCAAAGTCAGCGAGAAATCTCAACATTTCGTACATCGGAGAAATGGACTTTCCCATCTCTCGAACACTCGTAACATTACACAATCGGTCTGATTACTTCATATCAACTAACCACTGTAAAATGACCTCGGAGAGAGAAATGACTATACGGCAATTAAGATCACCCGTAAAAAAGCGATATGGTTTTGAATATCAGAAATGGTGGTCGTAATTGGATAAAAGTGAATTCACTATCACTAAGTGATTTTTACTTTCTTTACGTTCGCCAATACTCGTTAGTGGATCAAGTTAAAAATATACTTTACATTTTATTTAAAGACACTCGCATATGCAGCATCATTCTGATTTGATGTGTTGGGGAACTAGGTAAGATAATTAAATAAATAAAAAATTAATTAAATTTTAAAACCACGAATTTGTAACCTCAAATAGCGAAGCTCAGACATAACTTCATGAAGTTTAACTATCCGTGTATAATAAGTAAGAGAGATTGGTGTTTTGAAAATTGTTTGTATGATTATTTTATGGTAATGAGATGTTCCCAAAACTAAGTTAACTGATGTTCATAAAACTAAGTTAACTTAGTCAGTCAACAAAGTAGACAGGCAACATGCTAAATATAGTTATTCTCCCATAAATAACTTCGAAAACTTGAGAGCAAAACTATTCTCATCTTTGCAGAAGATCCCTTATATTAATTATGTAATAACTCTGCCTCTGGAATGAAATCCCTGATTTTGCACTTAAAATAAAAATAAAGCGAACTAAAATGTCACTGTCTTCCCCTAATCGTCGTATCAAATGAATTAATTCATTTACATGTTTTAATTGACAATAAAATTAATTCTATGTCAATATGTTATCTAAATTCAAGGATTTTTTATACTTTAATCGAATTTATATGACGTGTTTACATCTTAAGTAGTAAAGGCTGTAATCACGACTTAATTAATAATGTTATAATTTTACTTTTATTTGGGTTAACAAAATTAATACGTTTTAAAATGTTAGCACCTTTATGTGAAATCTTTAATAACAAATTACTACGTAACGAATGATATAGAAGACACTACTTAATTACTTATTTAATTAACTAGTAAAAAGGGACTGTTAGGTCAAACGGTTGAATACTATGACTAAAAGAATCCATCCAGGAGTCTAAATGGATCTGCTAAGTAAAAATACCATGTAAAACATAGACGTGAATTTCGTAATTGTAAAAGAAGTAAAGTATCACAGTTATTAATGAATTAAAACAAACTCTTATCAAATCTATATGGACGTGAAAAATTACCACTAATTAATAAATAATTAAATTATCTATCGACAAGTAATGATTCCGAGAAATGAAAAATAACGAATCAATTATACGCGAAACATGTCATATAACAAAAATCAAGGAAAATATGACTGCTTGTAACATACGATCAATAATCAAGTGTCGCTACATAGAAACAAGAGTTAACGCACACATGCAACGATTACATATGTTTCATATACGTATGTAAGTGTGTGCGCACGCGCATCGACGTTTTCACTTGACGCGAACTGGAAGTATTTGCTAAGGCTAAACATAATAAGGCTGTTTGCACACGATACACGATACGATGCTCGTAAAACATAGTCGTAGATAGCTTGTGTAAAAAGTAACTTATCTACATCGATTAGTTACGAATATCGACTACGACAACTGTCAATGATTGCCCTTCTGGGTTTCGAACACGATAAGCTAACTGTCTAACTGAAATCAAATTGAATCTTCGTTTATATAAAGTCGCATACAACTTCAGATTCACGACTTTTTAAACACGTGTTTAATTTATTTTTTACCGTGTACATACACGACATACGGGTATGACAAGAAGTTCATTTATTTACAATTTTCGTAAACACAAAGTCGAGATTCTAGTTAGAATATTCATATTATATAAGGGACGAAATAACGTGACTTGTTAGTCTATAAGTACCTTGATGGCAATACAATCGTCACAAAACCTCCTCTATGCACTTGAGAAGTATCAGTCGTTCGAAGACATGATTTGAATAGAGCTTAGATAATCATATTATCGACTTCAAAAGCAGTCAGAAAAACTCAAGATAATCTAACGATTTGTACATGGATATTTGCTTATAGGCACTATGTGCTAAATTAAGTGGAATTCGCATTTTGGGAAAAAATATAAAACCAAGATTATAGACAATAAGAATATTTAAACTAAGTTTTATGATGTGCAAATACTTATTTCACGTGTCCATAAATTTGTTTGCTTAAATCATGTTGGAATGTATGAAACCTTACACGGGTTTAATGAGATGTGCGGAGATTGATTTTTTACGTAAATAATTACGCATACATGTGTACCTACTCGTATGTACGAAATTTGTGTTTTATTTTATTAAAGTAACAAATACAACGGATAAGTTGCTAAGATTGGAAACTTATAATTTAGTTAATTAAATTCAGAACATATTATATATTGTAAACATTTCGGATGGAAGGATAGATAAAGGCAACATGTTAAAATATCATTTGTATATACAAGCATAGAGATTAGAAAGATTTATGTAAATTCTTATTCTTCGTCTAAAAAATGTAAGCGATCATATAGATACGACATGAAGTATTTAATGTAAAACCTAATTATGAAAGGTAAAGTATGTTTATATAGTGTATTTTAAGCTAGGCATGTTTACACTATGCCTAGCTTAAAATTTATGCGACTCGAGCTAAATCTTTGACTATATTTTTTACCCTTCGCAAACACTTCTTATATTTGCGAAATGCTAAAGTGTAATCTATTCCCCGAACGTAGTTTTATTCACAAACCATAAATCATCCGCTGAGACTCGCAATTGGATTTTAATGACAGCCATCTGGATTGTACAATATTGGTTCACAGACACTCGTAGTGAATGGTTGCTAGGCAACCGCGTTGTTTCTTAAACAGTGTGTGTGTATGTGTGTTTGTATTTGCGCATTTAGAAGGGACAAGTCGCAGCTTATAGTATGAAACACAAAAAGGGACATATTTTTTGTTACGACATAAATATCGAAGCGAAGGCTTATATTATGACTTTTAAGTATCTAAATTATTTTTATTGATATATTACATTAAAATATATCATTGAATTCAATTATTAGCATATACTTTTAATATACTATGACGTAATAAAAGATGATACGATACTGACAAAATATACCAGAAAACGCTACTTTCTACCGTCCAAGGAATTATTCAAATCGACTGCGATTATCTCTGTCGAACTTTCACTGTTTCTAATATAAGTTACAAATGTAAACAGCTCAAATAATGATAGGTTACTTTGTCATTTATAAACCTAGTTCATATCACCCGACCGGTTGGGTTCGAACACCTTGGGTCCCACAGAAATGACGGGAAGTGACTACTTTCTTAGAGTTGACTTGTCGTAAACACTGACTTGTCAGTTGTTTGAGAGTAAATCAATATTTCTTTATAAACAAAATACATATTTTGTAATATCATACACAGTTTTATAAAGTATTTTATTTGACGGGAACACAGCTGGCATAACGATCTCTAGCTATTACCCTACTATAATTTTGGTTCAAAAGAACGTTGTCTGAAATTGAGTTTGTGTTAATAAACTGAAGTAAAATACGTAAATAACACGTGAGAATCACCTCACAAAATTAAACTAGTTTTAATTAAATTAAGACAGGAAGCAGCATTTTTGGCTAATAACAATTGCATCTCTAGTTTTGTAATTATATGCATATCCCTCTTGTGTCAAAAACTAAGCAATCACTGTCGGAATTTGCCAAATTCATTACCGTTACGTCATAGAGCTAATGAGCGGAACACCTGAACAATGCACCGAAGAAAGTCACCCACGCACCATTCATGACCGTGAAAGTGCGCAGAACAATAAAAATATATTCTTTCCGTCACTTTACAAGCCACGTAACTTATGCAATATAATTAAACTAACCAGTCATTGTGGCTGCTACTGTAAATAGGGATTTTAGAACAACTGTGTTTGTATGCGTAATTACGTAAAGCGTAAACGCTTTTTAGCGTTTTTTAAAACGTGTTTGAAAAGTGTCACTGAGCTACTGCTGTTGAAGAGGACAGAATCTTTAATTACTTTACGCATAGTAAAGTAATAACTTAGTTATTGGAGATACACGTTTTATTTAACTTTTGATTTTATGTTGAATTATTTCTCATATTAAATTCTTCACACCAATAAAGAATACTAGATAAATATACTATAAATTATTAACAACAAAGTTATAGCTGTATTAACAAGATAATAGGATTTTGGCCATTGTATTTAATGTAACAATTTTAAAAGCTTCTAGTATAAAGTCAACATCCTACTCTACCCTAATTTAAATGCATCTGTAGGCGTTTTAATTAAAACTGATTGTGCGAACTATCGTAAAATTTATATAGTGCATAACAAATTAGGAAATTGAGTAAACATTATTGGCTTAAGAAGTAAATTATTTAAAAAACATCTATTATTCATTATTAATTTATCCATTATTCACATCCTTTCATATAGTACGTTTCAATGAACATTGTAATTTTACGGAGGTATTTTATATGCAGGTATGCCGTAATAGTCAATTATTAGGTAGTTAACATGGCCGACTATTATTAAATACTTATTGTCCAGTTGCTCATGCTGGTAATAGTAAAAGAATTGAAGATATGATGAGCATTTCCCCTCAGGTGGTTCATCCGCCTTATCAATTTATAAAATAATCGCCCAAATGGGAGTCAGACACACACGAAGGGTTCTGTGTCAAATGAAAAGTGACTACCTATTACGGCTTAAAATATAAACCTAAAAAAATATGAAAAAACTCCATTAAAAATGACTTCAGAATGAAGTCTTAATAATAAAGTCTTATCATTCTTAACCTTGGGAATGGAACCCTAAAAAGTTAAACATATTGCTAACAAAACAGCAAATACGAATTAGGTATAACCACGTTACCGCCTCGAGCGACGCCTACACAGCACACAACATTAAATTAAATATTAATCGAATAATACGCGATGTTTAATAATAAAATCTTTAAGATTTGCCAATCGGGAATGAATTATAAGTTGCAAAACTTTCATTGAAAAAAGACAAGGGTATCGCAGTGGTAGCCTTCAGCCGACTCCAACTCAATACTCATTCGGACCACCGATTCGAACTTATTTATCGCTCGCTCGTTAATCAATTGCGCAATGAATATAAATCTTTCTAAATCCTATTTTAAGTGTCTCCAAAAACCATAATGATAATAAAAATCAAATTGCGTATCAATAGGTTGACCTTCCGGCGGAGAAATTAGGCAACAAGATGCAAAATGCCAGCTATAATCTAAACTTTGACCCATTAGATAATATACATAGGCATAATTTAAACAGTAGGTGTCATCTCAATCTATTATGATATTAATTGCAAAAAACAAACAAAAACTGAATATTTGTTTTTTTTATTTTTTATTTATGCGCAATGGATAATACATATTTAACTTAAACATTAATCCCAAAATTTACAAAATAAACGTTTGTAATTAAACGTAAAGTTTTACGTATCTTCATTAAATGTTGCATATTAGCAATAAATTTACTTTATTGCTTTATTGCTAGATGAGAGATAAATAATTTATTAACAACAAGATATAATTCATCACTATCGTAATAGATTCAAATACCTTTAACCTATAAAGAGTAAAATAAAATAATTTGAGCACAAATTTATCATAAAAAATATTGTCATGATAAAATATTCTATTTTCAATTCATTTTTCTAATCGATTTTGGAGCTTTGACACAATGCCCCAACATAAGTTTTGACAATTATTAAGTAGACTTTCCAAAATAAAAGTCGAAATTACTGTGTCCTGAAAAAAAACTGTTGAGTATATTGAACTCGGTCTTAAACAAAAAATATCTAATGATATACCCATCAAAGTACAAGCATATTTACATAATATAGAGATCATCAAGTCACCTGCTAAGTTATCTGTGTAATTTTGTGTTACACAACTCTAATCAAGTTGCTACATCGCTCAAACCCTGCTCTTAGATCAACGTACTGACTCGCCCGGCTCATTATAATTGTGGCTTATGATTTGCCTACATGATAATTTAATCAAGTAAGATGCCTATATCATGAGCTTAGTAATTACAATGTACTACTGAGAGAATAGAAAGTACTTATTGAAATTGAAGTAAAAATGGAGCGTCGAAACCGTCTGATGATAGTTTTACTCTCGTTCTTTATATATTACAGACGATACGGTACGACCAGACATGCGATACAACTCTTAAAACGAAGATGTTCGTCTCGTGTTTAAGTATGGCCGGCTACCACGCCGTTGAGGCAATGGTATTTCTCCTGTCGTATTATACAAATTTTGCCGCCTTGGAAAGATGGAGAAAGACAAAAACATTGTAATTAGTTTTGCCTTGCCCCATCAATTCCATCTTGCCTTGTTCCATGCAACTTCTATAACAGATGGAAGGAATCAAAAAACATTATTTGCATTCATTATGTAAACCCTCAACACAGGCGCGTACTCACCTTACCAGATCGACATTAAGTCTAATATGTGTGTAGCATCAACTAGATTCATACATAGAATATTTTTACGATATTCGAATAGTATGTTTTATAGGGGCCAGAGACCTGTGACCTTTAATATCCTTTAGTTCATCATATGAAAAATATGAATAGTTTGAAAGTAATAAAACATCAATCGTTTTGGCATTACTTAGTCACGGTGACCCTGCTCAGCTCAGCTTAAGGATTTTCAACGCCTACAAAAAAGTTTTTAAGTCTGCGATGCTCGAATTAGAAGTCCATAAAACCACAGAGGTATGTCATCAACCGTACCCATCAATATCCTCATTATAATATATTAGTATTCGATCTCTGTCTAAGTAACGGTTTATAGGATCCACGATGGAATGGGAAAACCGCTACTCAAAGGTAACTGCAAAAAATCGTCTCAATCTATTTTGTGTTTTGCGTAAATCCTGATGAAATACACAATTTATAAAATTATATGTTTTTAAAGCATAGCAAACGACACCATCAACTTACTGGTGAGTTGTCATTCTCGAACATTTATTTAACATCAAGTACGTTTACAATGTTGCCTAAGGTCGACTACATGTAGGCTTCTGAGTTGCCACTAAGATTTTCGCCTCGGGTCAAAGTAGGATCTATCTATTATTATTAACCACCTACTAAAGAATTGCATACATCTGGACATATTTCTCTATACCTAAAAGAATTGCTTCACGGAGGATTATGTGGTAACAGTGGTACTTTCCCGGTCGAACAAGAATTCTACCACGTGAACGATTCTTGGCATCCAACAAGTGTGAAGTAAATAAATATTTTCTCGGTTCATGATTTTGTAACACACGAAAAAAATACAAGAATTCGCCAATAACGTAACACGATATAATGCGAGCATTACATTAGTGAATTACATTACATTACAACCTATATTTATATACAAGTAATCGTACATAGTGCGTTCATTTGTGCGTGTTATAATTTTGTAAGGCGATATAAGTCAAGCGTTACTTAAGTAAATGTAATCTGATTCTACAACGCACGTTGACCCCTTCAATCATAGAAATGTTATTATATAGAGTTAGCAACGAGGCTACAGTCCACCTGATGATAAATGGTCACTGTCTGATCTAAGGAAGACCGGACGAAGCAAATATACTTACTGGAGGGGCAATGAATCTTTGGATGAGTTCAAGTAAGACCAATCTATCTGAATCTGAATCGGGCTATGATCATTTAGCATCAGTAAAATCTGCATTTGCCTCTTGTATAGTACGAAAAGAAAAAACTATTTTTTGCTCCTTCTATTTCATAAATAAATCGTTAGTTCTTCTTAATTTAGATGCCATACCATAATATTCGAATCGCGGTTTACCTTATATTAATATTTATCGAAATATGATCACGAATATATTTTTAATTAGCATGAACCTTGACCTAGCAGTTATACGTAAAAGCGTTAAATTTTATAGCATTTATAGTATTTATATGTTCGTGTATCGAAACCGTTTTAAATAAATCATTGATTGATTAAAGTAGCATTCCGATTATTGTAATTCAAATTTGAACACGAACTTAGAAATAAGGAATCAGTATTTTTATAAAATTTTATTTATTTAAGTCACGTTCGAATGCACATGTCGATTAGTATTAATGTGTTCAAATTCAGAATTAATTAGAAACACAGTAATCTTTATTTCAATGCCATCTGTGAAATTACGCTAAGAATTCTTAAAAGCTAGTTCAAGATCTTCCAAGTTTTCGTTGCGCAATATTATTACGTCAAGTAAAAACATTTCATTTCTAGAGTAAAATAGTAAGAAGTAAGTATGTAAATTCTCATACTATAATTATAAATATTATAATTTCCACAAGACTACAGCAAGACATTTCTTCTGAGTTTATATAAGTCTAGTGACATAAAAAACGAACAAAAGAAATACGACATAAGACAAGTACCTACATACCTACAGTAAGATTTAAAAACCCCCAATTTCAAGCTTGTCGTATGTATAAGAATCACTGTTTACAGAAAAGTGTGACCCCAGGAGATCGACGTACTAAAAATCTGTAGCTAAGTTCTATATCTTATAATCTTTTAAAATATAAGAGCTAAAAAACTAAAAAGCGCTAAAATTTTGTAATTTCTTACATCTTTATGTAATTTTTTTATCATCATTCATTTAATAAATCAATTTGCACTAAGTAAATTGACTTGCATATATTTAAATATTTTATATTAATCATAATTTCTTTAACATATTTAGTCCTGGTTTTACCTGGTTAGTACTATCTCACTGCGTGTATAACATAAAAATATACTAAATAACACGTCCACATTAATATAGGAGGTCATTTGTGTTCAACTTCTCGATTAAAACTTCAATCCTGTCTGAAATTGATGGTAGATGACCATGGGCGACGATACGCAGTCAATTGTCATGAGGTGGGCTGCATGACTGTTTCTATTTAAAAAAAACTAATAAAAAGAATACCGCATAAAAAGTTTCACACACACACACACACACATCTTCACGCCAAATCCTTAACGGGTTAGGCAGAGAGCATCGAGTGCCAAACTTCACGGTTCTGGCACAACTCTTACAAACACGCCGATTTCGGAGACTTAAAAAAAGTTACAATTCCAAGGAACTTATTATTTCAAATAGGAACACTACAACATGGTATTACATGGTAGTACATTTTAGTAACAACAGAACTAATACTGCTTCAACACACGCATCACGTTGAATAATGTGGTAAAACAAGATCGAAACATAAAGAACTATATAAGGCATGCTTCTAGCTTGTATGCACTAAAACATGTAATTTGTTCTTTCGCTGATATTTCAATGCAATATGTAACCGCTATTGGAAAACGTCACAACGGAAACCCCGCTTTCCCATGTCGCGACACCTCCGCCACTTTTTATCACGTAATCAGAAAAACTCGTAGATTCCATAACGGGTATGTGACAAATCCGATTCAATTGTATTTAGTAATTAGTGATCAGGAAAAATGTATTTTTTTTTACCTAGTACTATAAGCACGAGATTTATTGTCATGGATTAAAATTTATGAGTATTTTATTTTTAATTTATTAAACATTTTCATTTCATTGAACTTTCGTTTGTAGGTTACATTGCGTGTTAGTCAAATTAGTCAAAATTATCAAATCATTATATTTAATCCAATTTTCTTCAAGGATAGACGTACAAATCTGAAAAAATAATCTAGTTTTCGTCACTTTTGCCAAAATGAACGAAGGATAAAAATTAGAAGACGATATACTTTTTTGAAAAGACGTGTGGTTCGTTTAGGATTTACTCTAATCGATTTTAGAAACCCATGACAAATGACGTATGTAGAGTAAGTTATTACATACTTATGAAAAGCTATTGGGTTTAGTTTACCTATTCTCTTACGAAAGCTGCAGTTTATGTAACGATAGGCGGTCACTGCTTACTTGAGGTTGACCACAAATACTACCCCTACGTCTGAGATGGTTATCTCGTAGGTACAAGTACCGAGACCACACTCTTCCAACAAAAACGCAAAACGCTAATAAACGATTGCTGCGACTACCGCTGAATTCAATAATTAAAGCTAAGGAAAGCTAATACTATGCAAACGAAACCATCTCACGAAACCACGATATACCACGAAAAGCAAGGTCACAGGACAAATAAGGAAAACCTGAATCACTCTGCCACTTCTAGAATAACAATCGCACTTTACTTTAGTTTCGTTTCCAAAATTTCGTTTCGTAAAACCTAGACCTTTTATTCCTAGACCAGAGCACTCATGGACGTGAGCTGAAAAGTTAAGTGTTTGTGAAACAAACCTTGGCCGAGATAATCGTTCCTCTATTGTGTATGTAATTTAGTACCGACGTTCAGCAGATATGGTTTACAAGCAAGTACTTCGCTTCACTTGTAAGCTGAGGAACATATTTCGTTCGATATCTCCGTATATTTAAACTGTAACACTATTTGTCACACAATGTCGCGATCCTTTTAGGTTTGTTTAAGAAACTCCCAACGGTTGATTTATCATCACTATAAAATCTGCCATAAAAGATATATTATGTTGTTTTAGTTTACTATGTTTTATTTCTATCTTGATAGCCATGTAAGTGTGAAACTGAATTTGACAAATAAAATACTAAAATAACAAAGTAACTTAAACAAAAAAGTAAACAAACACAAAAAACGAGTCACTTTTGTAAAAACATACCAACTAGCCACAGTAGTTTCATGCTGTGGTTTTCCCCCGTGTATTAGTAACAAATATAGCCTAGTATTTAAGATACGACAGACAGAGCTTTAATGTCTCAAAATTATTTTCGTATTAGTAATTATTTTGCTTTTCGGTGAAAGAAAATATCGTGTAACAACCTATAAAATCTTTTCATTTTGAGTTCGTTTTAGAAGCATACATTTGGAATTTTTTGTGTTCTCTATAAGACTCGGTGGAACGTAAGTGTTGTTTGTAAGTAATTATGCTTCGGTCGAGAATATGTTTCTGCCCATCACAAGAGACGACCTTCACAATTCTCAAAAGTAGCAATGCATCTATTACAAATTTACTATAACTCTAATATATACTCTTCACTAAGGTATTCTGTAAGCTCGATTGCTAATTTAAATGTATTTAAATATCTTTCTACCTACCCCATGACCAGCAGTAGAAAAGTAATACTAATTAATAGAACCATAACGAAAGATGACACATACACATTTTTGGTTATAGTATTTGATTATGCATTTTACTCATAATAAAATCTTATTTTCTATACTACTTATAGATCACATTAAGCTAAATTTAAGTAAGTAGGTAGTGGAAAAGTAGTCACAATGACGAATAAAAGAAATCTATCAAAATGCCACAACGGTTTTCGATATACTCGTAAAACAGAACGTGAATAAAGTTACGTGCAGCAATTACAAATGCGCTTTTTTATGCTAGTTACATGACGTAATAGTACTAGTCAAGTAGTAGAACTCATGTAGTTCGACCGGGGAGGTACCACTGGCACCCTCATAATCCTCTGTAAAGCAATTTATTGCATTTCGGTTTGGAGAAGCGTAGTTGCTGACTATACTAAAAGGCGAGGCGAGCATCTAAATCCTCAAGGGTAGCAACGGATGGTCAACCCCTAGTACGATTTAATCATACTCGGGCATGATCACTAACGTCCATGGGTGGCAGTGACCACTTACGATTATGTAGTCAACATACCATAAACCGAAAACACATAATGTGTTATAAAATAATAAAATAGAAAACTAACACTATGGAATCCAAACCTTTTAGAGTGATATATTTTATTATCTGTCATATAAAAACGAAAAAGCCGATCTATTCGGTACCCTTTTTCGAATTAAACTAGAAAATCGACATCATTTCATAAAACATAATAGCATTTAAAGATGAATGTTTATGCATATTATGCTTTTTTGTACATTCGGGTATTCTGAGGTCATTTTTACCATTTTGGATGTTGATGAAATCCTAACATTACAATATCAATAAAATAGATTTCAAATTAAATCGATAAAAATAGAGAATTACATTCCATTAAAACTAATTTCAAACCCTATTAAGTGACTAAATCTATAAAAAGTCAGATAAAACATTGGCGTCAAAACTATAAGTAACCGTCACGTTTTTACCCTACAACATAATGGACGAGATATTATAAATGCATTGCATGAATCAAAGTTTTAATTTGTTTAAGTACAATTGTTTATTTTAAGTATTATCACGCAAAATAATGCAAAGTATATGATTGAATATATGATCACAACTATTCGTTTAACATTCCAACTTATGTATATTGTCACAGAAACTATAAATAAACAACTAAACAATATCAAAATATGCATTGAACCTTTTGTGTACGAGTTAGATGCAGCATTGATTTTTTTGTTATATCTCATTAATTGCAACATGGACACACGACAACGACGATTCTAATAATCTAATAATTATGGTATCGCTTGTTGCTCAATATTTTTTGCTTCAACAACATCTCCAGGGTAACATGTAAGATTCGCAATCACCAGGCTATCACTGGCTCAAGAGGAAATTCATACGAAATAAATTTGAAAGTACAATGAATATCTTACGTCACTACCATAACTGCACACAACTAATCGTATGTGAAATCATCAAAAATGTAAGCAGAACATTTAATTTGAAAGTGCCCGAAGAAAGTGTGGCACACGCTTGACCAGCTCGAAAGTGAGTTAAGGCGGCTCCAGACGAGCGAAGTGTAATGTAATCTCGTGTAATGTTACGTGAATATGTTAGCGGAACAATAACTTAAGGTAATACAAAATTCCTGTAAACCTTTGTTTGTCGGAATAACATGTTATTTTTCATATTCTACTAGCGAACCCGGCAGACATTTCCTGCTGGTAACTTTTAATTTACAGAAAGTCCTGATGGAACCAATTTTCCCAGTAATTAAATTTTGTTTTGAGTCTTATCCATTTTTACTACCCCTTTTGAACTACATATGTATTACCTCAAAATGTAACGTTCCAAGTACAGTCCGCAGACTACGTTACATTACATTTACACATCTGGAACGGCCTTAAACATGTCCACTGTCGCGATTCACGACCACTGCGATCCCCATTCAAACCGACTGGTAAATTGTTTGCATAACAATACCATGTATAATCCGTGATAATGGCTCTGAAGTAATGTTGGCTGTTTTGTTGTCTTTTTGTCGAAAAACACGCGTGTCCATATCAATTGTGCTTGAAATGCGAAGCCATGACGTGTTGCTCAGAAATTTGAGTTACACGATTATGACATCTTCCCGCCTTTGGGCATGTTGCAGAAACATGCTCGGTATTCATATTTTATAGACTAGCAGACCTGGTAGACGTTGTCCAGTAGCTTTTAATTTACTTTAAAACGTGAAGGTCGTTGATCATGATAAAAAAATATATCTCTAAAGTTAGACTTATTTAACCATATGTATAAAATTTAATTAAAATTAATTGTATTAAAAAGAAAATATGTAGCAAAACATGTACCACTCAAAAGCAGGAATCAAATGTTCGTTTCTATAAATAGGAGAAATCAAGTTAAGTAGGAACCCAAAATCTTAATCCAGTGGTAGTAATTTAAACAGATATTACAAAACGCAACTTTTAAAAAGCAGTAACCGCATTATTAATAATTTAAATACAAGTGATTACTCAGATTTAAATAATATACCAGATGTATAAATTAATGACCCTACGAGCTATAAACGTTGCCCTTGACGAAAACGGATTTGAAATCGAAAGTATTCACTTCGACTGCATATAACAGATGACCAAAAGGATCATAAAAACAAGTTCAATGTCTCTCTCCAAACCACAAAAAGTTTGAGTGGTTTCGTGGAAATTCCCAAAGTGATTTTTATCGTATAAAGATAGCAAATGAGGATGCAGTCCACCTGATGGTAAGTGGTCACTGCCGCCCATGGACATCAGTGATCATCCCCAAGCACAAGTGAATCATACCTAAGTTTGATCACAGATGCCTGAAGACTAAGCACACCTTCACCTCGTGTATAAATATAGCCGACAACCACGCCTCTCCAAACTGAATCACAAGAATTGATTGCTTCACAAAGAATTTTGAGGGTGGCGGTGATACCTCCCCAGTCGAACTAAACGAGTTCTAGCAGATTAAAAAAGAAACGCTCTTTTGACATTGTTAATCGTGAGTCATGGAAAAACAATACGGATGCACTAAAGATTTATGGATTTTTTTCTATTCACAAATCTTATAAATTCCAATATCGTATTTGAATGCATTGTTATCTTAATGCGGTATCGGAATGTGTCTTGTTTTATTTCGAATGACCAGTAGCGATCGTTTGTCGTCTTAATAGTTTCTAGTTTATTTAATCATGTTGTCACACACGGCTATTAAAATTAGTGTTTCAAACCGAAATTCCCAGTTTGTAATTTGTCTCAGAAATAAAACGATTTTATTTATTCAGTCTTTCGCTATTAGCTTTCAAAATTCTAAATTAAATTTAAACAACTTAAAAAAAATCAGAGCTTTTACGCTTAAGCAATGTAGAATTTATAGTGTTCTCTTAATGAATTTTTTATTACAACTCGTCCTGAACATAATTTTAACCAGAATATTTATAACAATCATCTTCTAAAAGTCGCATCTGCTTTAGAATTCTGCAATCTAAAATGTTTAAAATTTAAAAACCTTATTTTACCTTTAGAATAGTTACTAAATATTTTAACTACTGAATTATAATATTTGGTTAGTAAATCGATTATTTCAACACTACCTTCAATATAATACCTACATGTCCAAAATCAATTATAGTTATTTTTCTATATCGACTGAAGTTTTTTTGTTCAAATTTTCATCTCGTACAGACTTACATTTTTAAGAAGCTATAACTAAACGCAGACATCATCCAATTTATTTCAGATCAACGGAGGCCAATCTCAAACATCTTATCAACACATCTATATCCGTTGTTTGTAAATCTTTATTAACGACGCCTATACCGAGCACCCAGTTAAAAGTATCCGTCGATTTATTCTATACTAGCTGTGCCCGCGGCTCCGCCCGCTACCCCGCCTTTTAGGGGTTGAATTTTTATGGCCTAAAACACGGCCG
>DWNR01000684.1:0-18159 GCA_018250455.1 Polygonus leo | reverse complement strand
GCTTCAAATATTGAGCGATGGTGGGCAGCTCAAGGTCTCGGCGTCAAATGTAGTAGTTTAAAAAGTCGCGTTACTACTTAGCCTCATAAGGTAATATATATTTCTGTCTCTATTACAAACGGCCAATTTTATGGGCCTTTTACGATATATCATTCTTTATTTAGGCCTCCTGTTCATTTAAATTTCATCCGTCAATGTTTTGAATGCGCCAGCTTTAGATAACATGGTTACCAAAGTGAATGAATCATGAGATTATGATTCATTCAAAATTAACAACAATTAAAAAATACAAATGAACACAACATGTAACACACATTATTTCGAATTATTTAAATAAATACACCTCATCAATAATATTTTTTTCCATAAAATTCAGATTCTTCATGAAATTATCCGCATTAACGGGATTCATGCATGACTGTTTAGTATTCTGAAAATAATTACAATTTAATTTTCACATCAAATCATACATCATATTAGGACCAACTAAAAGTTAAAAATATTCATTTTCATTTTCTTTATTAATGCTATATTGCCCAATTCATGATATTATAGTGCAATAATGAAGTTTACCTGAAAAATATTTCGATGGAACTTAGATTTTTTTACGCCGCTCATGGACATTTTGACTACAGATGTCCATGAGCGGCGATGACCAATTATTATCATTTTTTTTTATTTCTGTGCTAGCCGGGATTGACCCTGGGGCTATCTGAGTAGACCAGGTATAGCGCGCGATTCACAATGGTAAGAGATTTGCGGCCAACATCTATACAAATAAATAAAATTGGAGTGTCTGTTTGAAGTATAAAAATAACTGCTTTTTACTAAATGCCTATGTATGTACATGGTACATACTTATATCAAAATAACTTTTTACAATTTTTGTCTGTCTGTCTGTTCCGGCTAATCTCTGGAACGGTTGGACCGATTTTGACAGGACTTTCACTGGCAAATAGCTGATGAAATAAGGAGTAAGTTAGGCTACTATTATTTCAGAATTATATAATATAATATGAACGCGGACCGAATTCCACGCGGGCGGAGCCGCGGGCACAGCTAGTACCTACATATATCTGATTCGTATTGATTACATAGCATATGATGGGTTAATAAGCAACCGGTAACCGGTATTTTCTCGATAGCGTAGCATAAGGTGGGTTAATATGCCGGTGTTTTCGGTGTCAGCTATCAGGGCTGTGGTCGAAGCCCTACAAAAGCCTGCAAATTGGATACCACTCACTCGAACCAGATTACGCGCTTGTCCAAGGCTGTTTATTACGTAAGGCACCTGCTTGGCTAAGCTTATTTGAATTTAAATAGGTCATGTGTAAATTCCAGTACCAAGTTACACGGCCGAGTGGCGCCGCTGGTACTGACGCTGATACTGGTCCAGGTACGAATTAGGTCGGAAGATGCATTTGTGGACCGAATTTTATTCCTAAACCGGATTCTCAAGCGGGTCGTGTTCACACATTTTTAATATGTCTAATGCAAGAAATGCAATCCAAATATTTAAGTCAAAGTATTATGTAGTTCAAAATTAGTAGTTGTTAAGTTTTTACCAAGGTAAGCCAGTAGAGGCAAACAGATATGTTAAGAACCTAAAAGGATTGTGCTTCTAAAAGGCATACAGCGCTCATAATGTCCTTCGTCTCGCCTGGACGCCTCGGTCGTGTGGATTATTTATGAATAAATTCATAAAGTTTTTTATTTTTTATTTATAGTGATATAAACGCTCAATTTTAGTTCAATAAAACAAATACATTGAACAAAATACAATATATAAGACTATAGTTTTACAAATCAATAGCAAAAAACAAGAACCGACCGACTCCTGCCTGATTTACGAATTTTGAAATATAATGCGGTTTTTTTGTGAAAGACGCAACAAGAAAAATAGTTGATTAAAGTTTTATTAACATTATCAGCCTTTATAAATGTTCCAAACCTTTTTTACTTATCCACAATTCCAAATGGTTCAATGTTCAATTATGTAAATACATAAAAACGCATAAAACTTATAACACAAACCAGACAATGACCGTAATGTACAAATTCAAAAGTATTGAAAACCATAAACCCAACCCCTGATCCCGAGATAGAACTAGGTCAGCAAAAGCTATATCGTAAAATAAGGAAGATTTCACACACAAAATCGCTATGTAGAGTTGTCCATAAAACTGTGTTACTCGACCCTTACAAGCCATTAAACTTTATGTTTGCGATAACTAGACTTTAATTTAAAGGAAGAATTTTATGCAACTGCAAACAATACAACGCGCAAAATATGCCATTTTAGTAGAAATTACCACACTTATTATTGAAAATTCACTAAATTCTGTGCAAAACTAGTCGTAATGTCGTAACAACACTTCGATTTAAAAAAAAATCGTATATTTTTTAGTTATTATTGGCATCTTGATGAGTTATCAAAACGCCAACACTCAACAATATTGAGCTTTACAAGACTAAAAAATTAGTGTCCCAACTAAATATAGCTAGATATTTTGAATCGATAAGATAATTAAAAGAAAAGTTATAACCGTTGTTCGTATGGTTCTAAAACTATGTTTTACATTATTGTATACGCCGAAGTATAATAAAAATATTAAGTTGAAAATGGAATAAATATACGTAAAAAGTAAATACGTGCAAAAAATATACAAATCTCTCAATATGCGAGCATATCAGTCATCAAGGAAAATAAGTGTAATAATGCAATGTGGTGAACCTCAAGTGGAAGTTGAAGTCTGGGTTGATTAGTCGTGTTTATAGACGGCATATCATAAGGCAGACTTCGAGTCCATGTGCGAATTGTATATAATACTAGGTGACCCACAACTTCGTTTGAGTTATATAAGAGAGAGTTAGTCAAATTTTCCCCGTTTCTGCGAAATTTTTCATTGATAATCCGCTCCTATTGGTCGTAGCTTGATGTTATATAGCCTTCCTCAATAAATGGACTATTCAACACAAAAATATTTTACAATTTAAACCAGTAGTTCCTGAGATTGAGCGTTCAAACAAACAAAGAAACAAACAAACTCTTCAGCTTTATATTATTAGTACGCCAAATCGCTAACGGGATAGGCAGAGAGTATCGAGTGCTAAATGACACCGTTCTGACATACTTGCTTTTTATTTATACACTTCAATAGATATAAACTTCCAAGATTACATAATCAAAATTCCTCAAGCTTTTACCTGAAGAACATTTTAGTTTGAATAACACATACTGAAGGGTACGAACATCTTAGCCCCAAATGGCACTTCCAAGAGTTCCGAGGCCTTACGGATATCGCCCTTCCGCGGAGACTTCGGTTTCATCGATATCTACCCCACTTGGAGCCAAAATACCGAATAGTTTTGTACAGAGAACAGAATTTAATACATCTCAGGTCTCAGTCGAAGCTAAGGAGTTCCAAAATTCTTATCTGCTAAATTGCACTGTTCCTCAATTTTCAACTAGAAAATGTAAATGTCTAAGAAAATACTTTAAACCATATTGACCTCAATAATTATCATTAACTAACGATACATTATTATTGGTAAAGATATTTACGAATTGTAGATAGTAGATAGATAGATGATTTCATGAATCCTATATTAAAGATATTTGTAATAATTTAATATTTTTTAAAAGAAATAAATGACATCTCAAAAAGTTAGAAATAAACTCGTTTATTATGGAAGTATATTTTTATATATGTTTTAATATTGGCTTAATATTTAAAGATTGCACTGAAGTATATATTACTTAAGTATATATCGCTAAAGTAAAGAGACGACTAAATTTTAACTGAACATCTAATGCACTCACTTACCAAAGCATCAATGCCAATACGGTCTAGAAGCATAAACCCTCAATGTCTAAAATCATTCCCAGACAATAGTCAGATATATGCACAAAGGAGCCTGTAAAGTTTCAAATAACACTGTTGTAGGAAACCATATCATATTTCGGAGCGAGAATGCCGTCAAATATACTATATATACGCTACAACATACTTTTGTCTTACATTTCAGAGTTCTGGAAGTATTGTTGGAATATTGTATCAATTTTCATATGTTGACATGTTATGAAACATTGAACATTATACGATCAAGTTTATTGTCTATAAAGGTAAAAGTCTTGGATACCCGGATAATGGATTATTTCATCGTATGTTCCATTTACATTTATTCAATTATGACATCAGTATTCAGGTGGAACCATTTTAACATGGAAAAGAGTTTTATGTTATATTTACCGCGATAAATATTGCCACAGAATATAAATAAATTAACGAAAAAAAGCCTTATAACAGCTTATTGTCCGGTGGCCAGAATACTCGTTTGCTTTGATGCTTAATGTTCATAAAATAAATGAAACTGTAGCTAAAATAAGGCCATTATTTGAAATTTGCGTTTGCTCTCTTATTCTTATATTAAAGTGGAAGAAGCTAGGCAAGTATGCCATTTGATACTCTCTGCCTACCCTGTTAGGGATTTGGCGTGAAGATGTCCATAGTTGATTAACCAGATTATTGAACTCGTGTTCGAATAGAGCCAATTTATTGTATTTCGGTTTGGAGAGGCGTGATTGCCGGCTATACTTACACGCGAGGCGAAATTCTTAGTCCTCAAGGATAGCAACGCATCTGTGGTCGATACGATTCAATCGTACTCTGGGATGATCACTGATGACCATGGGCACTTGGGTACTTTATTAGGCGAACTGCATGATCGTTAGCTACCTTAAGATGATAAAAATAAATCTACAAATATCATATAATACTGTCGTTGGCTTTATTTCAATTACAAATTACTATTAAAAATGTCTGTTATCTAGAAAGCTACTTGTTTTTATTCTTACGAAATGAGCTAGAGATCTTGGATAAAGCCGTTTATTGACGTACGTCCCTTATAGTGTAGTAGGTAGGTGTAGAATGTAAGGGGGCAATACATTTTTATGTCCCTGTTATATTTTATTGTCCGGACTTCACGCCAAAAACAAAAGTGGCGACAGTTTATTAAGGGTAGGTGTCAAAGACTGCCGAAATATATGTATCACTAACTGCTTGCCCGCGGCTTCGCACGCGATGTAATATTTTAAATTGACTAATTTTTTTATTTATGAACCGATTGAAATAAAAAATACACTAAATGTTAAGTGAAGTTTGCTGCAATACTTCAATGAAAACCGCATTCGATCAGCAGCATCGAATCGCAGATCCGCAATCGAATCAGCTATTCCCAAGATTAGCGAAAAAATCTATAAATCGTTGTTTTGGGTTCTATTCTTTACCAAAGACTTCAGTAACGGTTTCTCGCAAATATCTTCTATGCACAGACACCGATCAGTTACATATGTATTATAGATTTAACAAGCCGATAGCTATAAAGTTTGAATTGATGTTTTATATGTTAATCCACCATTTAACGTCATTTGTACATTAACAGCTTTCAATGAGGATCCGGTACAATCTGGTACAAGATTCATTAGTTACTTTCATCACATAAAGCGGTTTAATTGCAACAATAAAGCAAATTCATTTGCAATGAAGAACTTAGTATTTATTTGTGATAGTATAAATATCTGCGTATAAAATATTAATTAGACCACTTTCACGAACACATATATTTACGATCCACACAAGGATGATATTTCATTTTTACATCTTTCATCATTTCTAGGCAACAAATAGAAACAGTATTATAATATAATTACGAAATGAACGATACCTCATTATGGCGCAGTTAGTTAACATATTCTATAGATCATAGCAAAATCCAATCCTCCATGTAAAGAAATTTATTCTTATTTGGTCTACAAAAACACTGAATACACAATACCTTGAAATAATCGACATACGTACAAAAAATGACCTAAGTATCGAACATGATTACATTAATACATATATGAACATTGCGTGTGTTTTTCGATGGACCTAACATACATTAACATATTTAAACGATGAATTAGATATTTCTGTACATATTATAAATTGGTGAGTTAAACTAAATAGCAATGCCAAACAGTTTTATTGGATGACAATTTTATACTTCAATTCGGATGAAAAATTTATTGATGAATATTCGGAGCCACCTTTCCAAGGACGAAACACAATGATTTCCTACACAAGTTATATCAACAGTTAAAATCAAACACTTTTATACTTCACTTGAATAAGTTGCAGAAACATACTGAATTTTTAGTATTCTGCAAAATATCCAAAGCTGAACACAGATACAACTGGGAAATATCGAGTAAGACATGAAAAAGAAGTAGGGTAACAAAGCTCCGCCAGCTGATCATAATGCACGTACACAGCTGTACGATCCACTTTGCGTGTTAACACGCCGCACGGCACGGGAAAGTGTTACGGGGAAATGAAAATTGCCGTCACTGAGTATACTTGACGTAGTAGATGACTACAATGCGCAAACTTTACTTACCTGCCTCTATTTAAGATTCCATACATTTGACAAAAATACAAAATCTTATGTCACTCGTCTATCACATATCATATCAACGCTTTTTACCAAATAAAGTGCATTAAAATAATTAGACTTTCACAGATTTAAGGAATACAATTTTATGATGGTATACCATAATAAGCACTGAAATGAATTCTTTAGACTTATGTCGGATTGATCATTTTGTAAAAGATGCAAAATTACCTAAAATGTGAACACCACAAAGTACACTGACACGTACGGGAATCAAGTATTTTGTTTTTTGTCAGATTTATAATTTTAATAATGATCTAAGATTGCACAAAATAAATAAATAAACAAGTCACAGACAAGTCCACAAGTTCAGGTAAAAAGAGCTCGTATACAATACAATATCCGAAGCAAAACATAAATACAGCTGAGAAATATCCAGTGAGACATCAAAAAGAAGTAGGGTAACAAAGCTCCGCCAGCTGATCACGCTGCACGTACACAGCCGTACGATCCACTTTGCGTGTTAACACGAAAGTGAAAGTGATTTTTTTTTATATCTAAACCTGGCGATAAGGCAGACGGGCTACCTGATGGTAAGTAGTCACCGTCGCCTATGGACACTTGCAGCACCAGAGGGACCGCCAATGCATCGCCGGCTTTGAAGGAGATCTCTTTTCGCGCCTTTTTTGAAGAACTCCATGTCATAGCGCATCGGGGATACCTCGGGAGGAAGCTCATTCCACATCTTGCACGTACGAGGTAAAAAGGAGAGTGCAAAACGAACTGTTGAGGACCGCGACGAGTCCAATTGATGTGGATGAAACCTCATCCTTCGGCAAGAGGTGCGATGGTGGAAAGGTGAAGTGGGCATCAGATCAAAAAGTTCACTAGAGTGAAGTGGTAGTGAGGACGGGTAATGTAAATCTAATGTAACAAGTCTTTCTATTATGTCCATGTTGGCTTATGCCAATAATAAATAATTAAATAATTGAAATTAATTATCATTTGAAGAAAAAGAAGAAGTGGAAGAAGCTAGGCAAGTATGCCAGAACCGTGCCGTTAGACACTCGATACTCTCTGCCTACCCCGTTAGGGATTTGGCGTGAAGATGTGTAAATAATTGAACCATGGAACATAAAATGTTTGGTTATCATAACATAGATGTATAAATAAAATACTTTTATTGGGTAAATTTTATTGTGCCTGCATTATTAACCTTTTTTCGCCCATATCTTCAAGCAATACTTCAGCTGCTGTGAAATCTCATCAGTGGTTCGTAGTAAATGGAAACGTTAGCTTTAACTTATATTTTTTCCTTACCTACAACAAATATTATTTATTTAATCCCTCTTTAAATCTCGATATACGCGTGTAATAGATGACGTCCGTCCGTTCATCCATTAGCAGAGTTCGTTTCCGAGTCGACACGTGGCGGTTTTAAAGTATGTTAACTGTTCGGAACGAAATAGGGAGGATTTATGTACATTTGTTGGTTACTGGTGGGCTCAGAAAACGTCCTCCGATTTAAAAAAAAACTTGACGAATGTATAGGGTCCAAAAGTAATCTATCTCCAGTTTTTTTTTACATATTTACAAGCAAAATTTCTTAGAAATCGGTTATGTGGTATCAGTGTGGAAAAAGATAGATTTTCAAAGTTAGAGTTTCGAAACGTGTATTAAATTATTTTAACCTATCTATACATATAATAAAACAGAAAAAACTAATTGGGGGCGATGTTAAAATTGTGTTAGAACACTTTTCAATGTTTTTTAATTTTTTTGTCTGTTTGTCTATTTGTCCAGGCTAATCTCCGAAACTTCTGGACGAATTCGATTCTGGATTCGAATGAATTTTTTTTTGGTGGTGGCTTTTTCTTTTAGCAAAAAGCAAGCCATCATAGAGATATTAGGCAAAAGATCACATTAACTCTTTTGAAAAACTACTTCACTTATGAAGCTGAAGTATTGATATTGGTAGAAAGCTGGTTGTGCTAGAAGTTGTTACAAGACTAGAGCTATGAATTTAATGAATGAATTACTCGGGTCACTTTTTTTTTAAATTTGCTGGGAGTATTTTTGCGGTCTACTTAAGCTACGAGACGCGCTAAAAGCCAAATAAAGAATTAATTGTTTAATTCACTAATTATTGAATGTTTCATTTTCTTTACGACTTACGCCCTTCATAACGAGTATCTTAATACTTACAGGGAATAAAAAATAAATAAAACTTATGAAATTGAACAGTTTTTTATGCTGCTCAATTATGTTAGTTTAGGTTAAGTTACAAATAACGTAACAGTGTAAATTTTTTCCCAAAAAATATGATATAGCAAAAGAATATTTTTTTGGTTACTAAAACAGATATACAATGCGAATGTGGACGGATGTAGATACCGAGGGAGACCCAGACTGACATTTCATGATCAAATTGATCGTGTGCTGTCTGAAGGTGTCAAGAGTCTCCGAAATCGGCGTGTTTGTATGAGGAGAGTTATGAAAGTGGAAGAAGCTAGGCAAGTATGTCAGAACCGTGCCATTTGGCACTCGATACTCTCTGCCTATCCCGTTAGGGATTTGGTGTGAAGATGTATGTGTGTGTATATTTTTTTGGGAAAAACGTAACACTGTTTCGTTATATAAAAATGTGCTATACCTACATCACGGACAGCATCACATAGGTACACACATATTTTCAAAAAAAATGCTGGCAATTTTAACCCCGATCCTTTATGGTAAGCCTGGAATCTTAACGACTAAGCCATCACTGTTTATATTACTTATGGATTAATCCAGTGTTAAGCAAAAAGTTCATCTTCCTTTTCTATAATAGCGGCCGGCGAGTGGAATCGGAGCGGGAATGAAACCCGCAACAGGATGGGATTGAAACCCATCGGAGCGATATCCGCCATAATGGCGAACATTGTTATTGAAATGGCGGCTGGAGGCATTCAATGACGAGAACATTGTTACATTTTTAACATTTTTTAACAGCGGCTGAACAGAAATTTATGAGAAGGTATTATTTGCTTTTTATATTTGTTACATTCATATGTAAATGTGGAAATTTTCGAGTGTAAATGTACGAAAAAATTTCATGTTATTTTAATTTTCATTTGCTAAAGAATAAACGTTAATACTCTTCAAAATAAGTGTTATTAAGAAAACCGATGACTTCTCATACGCACGTGATTTTGTAAATTCATGTGCGACATTTTATGATTGTTGAATCCTTGATAAAATCCTGAAATCCTAACCACTAAGCTATCACTGTAATACTTACTATGGATTAATCCAATGTTAAGCAAAAAGTTCATTTTCCTTTTTCTATAAAAGCGGCCGGCGAGTGGAAACGGAGCGGGAATGAAACCCGCAACAGGATGGGATTGAAACCCATCGGAGCGGTATCCGCCATAATGGCGAACATTGTTATTGAAATGGAGGCATGCAGTGATGAACATTGTTACGGTTTTATCATTTTTTTGTATGGCTTAACAAAAAGTTGTGACATGTATTCGTCATACAATAAAATAAGTATAGAGTTGTGTGTTCAAATGTGAGGAAAGATTGTTATCATGTTATTTTAATGAAACGTTTTTGTTCTTCAAAAGTGTTGAAAACAAAAATATAAGAAGGAAATACGAGTCAAACAACAAAAAACTTATGAAGATAATTGTGTATTACGAATGAAATTATTTATTGCATGATTATTAAAATACATGAAGTATGTTGATAAAAAAACTATTTCGTATATTTAGTTATCGCCAAGGAGCTTTCATATACAGCCAAAGTAAAGTTGGAAAATAGAGGGACACTTAAAAGAATGCCCTAATGAGTGTTATCTCTTGTATCGTAATATTTGTAAATCCTGTGTTTCTTATAGCTAGTTGTTCTTAACCAGTTTACTAACAATGATATAGAAAAAACACGTTTTGATCCCATTTAAACCTTTTGAACCTGAAAAATCTTCATTTCTTTCAATCCCTGTAATACTGCTTACTTAGTAGAAACCTGCTGGCGCAATTGAGAGCCAGCGGAGCGAGTGCCACGCGAAGAGTATTATGTTACGGACCCGCCATTATGGCGAACATTGTTATGGAAATGGAGTTAACAGGGAAATCATAAACGATTACATTAAGTACTTTTTTATCATTATTGTTTGACTTTACAGAAAATTATTAGTGTGGTTGTTAGATAATTAAGAAGATATGGGTATTTGAAAGTCATATTAAAGTTAAAATACTATCGTCTGGTTAAATATATTTTTTTTGCAATACAAAAAATAATCTTTAAGATTATGTAGAACAAATCCGATGAAAACTCAGAACAAAGTAACGAAAAACATGAAGTTACAGTGTAATCAAAAAAATACATAAAGATGTTTAATTACATCCGTGTTATAACTTTTAAGTAGCTGCTTACCAGCAAAAAAACAGTTTTCAAATGGTTCCACAGAATGATAAAAAAGTGTTCTTATCTCGTTGAAACCTTTTGAACCTGAAAAATCTTCATTCCTTTTAAAACCTACAACTCTTCTTATTCTTCTACAGAGTGCAATTGAGAGCCAGCGGAGCGAGCGCCGCGCGGCAAGCATTGTGTTACGGACCCGCCATTATGGCGAACATTGTTATTGAAATGGCGGAGTTATGAGGGCATTCAGTGACGGAAATGAGTTACCGTATTGTTACGTTATTACGGTTTTATTATGTTTATGATAGATTAACAAGCCTCTCTGTTGTTTTTGATTAATGTAATGTTCTTCCATAGACATTCTATGAAACTATGTTTAGATTAAACAGACCCAAATTAACTTAAGTTTAAAAAGGTGAATTACTTAATTAATCTATATGCAATCTCATATACAACAACTGCAAAAATATGTTAATTTGAAAAACGTATAAATAAATCTAAATAATAAACAGCATAACAATGGCCTATATATCGATTTGCAATACTCCAGGACTAATTTGCCAGGTGGAATTCATGTAGTACGATAGAGGAGGATGAGACCCACATTTGTACAAATAATTGATTTCATTTGAATGGAGGTTGTAACGCCACCCTCATAATCCTGCGTGACGCAATTCTATAATGACACAAGGGCCGAACGTCCTTTTCCTCAGGAGTAACAGTAGGTTTATATGTCAAACCCTAGATAGGATTTAATCGTACTTAGGGTTGATTACATGTTCATAGTCAGCAGTGACCACTTACCATCAGGTGAACTGCACTCTCGTTAGCTAACTTCACACTATGAAGAAATGCAGAACTAATATTGTATTATCATTATTTCACAACGTAAACTAAATTAATTTTGCCAGGTGGTACAACTCATGTATATAGTTCGACCGGGGAGGTACCACCACCATCCTCGTAATCCTCCGTTAAGCAATTGATTGTGTTTCGGCTTGGAGAGGCGTGGTTGCCGGCTATACTTAAACGCGAGACGTACATCTTAGTCCTAGAGGGTAGCAACGCAACTATGGTTAATCTCAAGTACGCTTAAATCGTACTTGGGAATGATCTCTAATATCCATGGGCGACAGTGACCACTTACCATCAGGTAAATTATATAATTGTTATTTTTTTTATTGTCTTAAGGTAGCAAACGAGCATGCAGTTCACCTGATGGTAAGTGGCCACTGCCGCCCATGGACATCAGTAACCATCCTTAAGTACGATTGAGTCATACCTAATTTTGATCACAGATGCGTTGTTACCCCTGAGGATTAAGATATTCGCCTCACGTTTAAGTATAGCCGGCAACCTCGCCTCTCCATACCGAAACTCAATAAATTGCTTCACGGATGATTAATAAGAGCAGGCACAAACTTTTGAAATCTTTGATGCAACTTTCAAACATAGGTGTAGGTATGAGTATATCCTTTTATCATATTCACAATAAAGATAATTCACCGCACTCACCAAGTACATCTTGAGCTTTTCGTGTTTTGAGTAATTGCATACATTTATTTACATAGTACAAAATAAGATTTTCTTCATTGAAAAGTAGGTGATCATTAATTTTCAATATGTCATGTGTCCTTAAAACATCTGGTTTTGAAGCCTAAATGCCCAGGAACACAGACGATTATTTTAACTACTAAGCTATTCATCTATAAAACCCATTATTATACCCCTGCTGGGTACGGGTCCCTCCTACAATGAAAAGGCACTCGATATATTAAAAAGCAAGTGATAATTAAGACTGAACACCCAAGAAATCCCAGCGTGATGGTTTGGATTCTTAACCATTATTGTACTGCATCTAACGCAAATATAAAAACTAAATTTATATCCGTATTTCATTATCCGTCATTATCCGTATATCATATACGTATGTCAATCATTATAAACTTAATCCACAAAGGCATCAAAGCATAATCTATACCTAATCGGCTACAGACACTTACATAAGTAAGACATACAAATACCTACGTTCTATTTCATGGTTGTAACATTGCAGTCGCACTGGGATGAGAAGCTCAAAGCGAATTAATGAATTAATTTATTATAATAAGTAATTACTGATTTGACACTCTATGACTTTCGTTAAGTATATCTATACAACTTATGATGAATAAAAAATAAAAAAAATATAACCATTTCAAAATAATTGCTCTATAACAGTGCGTTCTAGTTTAAAAGGTGTGGTTAGTTATTTTTGAGTCACTCAATTTTAAAAAAGCGGAGGTGCTCATTTTAGGCTATTTTATGATGAAAAGAATCTTGAATACGACTTGTTTACATTATATAATTTTCACAATCCATTTGGATACGTTCCTATGCTTTGACATCTTTAGAGTTGGACTTTTCTTCCAGTGCATATGAGAACTTATGCAATGTTAAAAGGATCATCAAAAATAATTAATTACAGGTGTTATTACAAATTGTAGTTATGATACACCTCAAAAATCTATTTTTATAGTAACCTGCGTCAGCAATAGCAAAAGAGCATACGCAATCCATCCGATGTTAAGTAGTTGCCGGCTATACTTAAACGCGAGGCGAACATCTTAGTCCTCAGGGGTAACAATGCTTGAGGACGATTACTGATGTCCATGGGCGGCAGTGACCATTTACCATCAGGTGGACTGCATGTTCGTTTGCTACCTTTACACAAAAAAAGTCAATCTGGCGTGGCATTGGTCAAACTATTTGAGTACCTACTAGTAGAGTACCTAGTACGAAACAGAAATCCATCATCAGCAAAAGGCACTTAACACCAGGGCCCTTATTCTTGAAAATAATTCCAATAAATCGCAATCGGAATTGCAATGAGGGACAATTTTTCGTTTTCTCGAATCCAAAACGTTTTAAGTTAACCACCGGTCTTAAAATTAATTAATCAACATTGCCTTCATTTACAAACTGCTTCACGTAGTACATGTTTATATTTTTATTGGTGATAGTTCTGGATTGAATAAAACGAAACATTGTCTTTTCCGATTCCGATGTACTGGAATTATTGTAAAGAATAGAGGTCCTCGGGTAGACCTGGTGTAAATGAATAAGGGCTCAGGTATGCCTTTAATGCGTCCATTTTTTGCTTCTGTACATAAAGTTAACGCTTAGCACGAGTTATTATCCTCATAAATTGAATTACTATTCATATAACGCTAGAATATGTAAAAATACTTAATAGCATAATTACCCACATGAATATCAGAATCTTAAGCACATAAGTGTTTAAAAAGACAGAAGGAAGTGTTAAGAAATTTTTGTATAGAAATCTCTACGCCGCACAGAAAATTTCGGCACACTTTTGTTCCGCAAGTCTGAAGCACTACAGCCAAGAGTATGTTAATTAAAAAACTTGGTTAGGCGTCCTCCCAACGAGGCTACGATCTTTTCTCGCTCGAAACTCAAGTTTTCGCATAAACCTCCCATCTGCCATTAACCTAAAATCCTCCTCTTTCTTAAAAATCCCAGCCACCCGCCAAATCCGAGCAAAACTTTTAGAATTCCCGTCCTTACATGGAATACCATCTGCATAGCAATCTTGGAAATGCATTTCCAAGTAGGCGTGGTCTAAATCAGCCAATGTGCAGTCAGGCGTTTTATAGTGCACCCAGTTCTGCGTGACCTACCCTGCTTCTGGGTTTCCATGTGAAATGGAATTTAGAGGGAACATTCAACGAATTTCCACGGGTCACGTTGAGCTGGTTAGGTCGGAAGCTCCGCCTATTGGCACGCTTGGTTGGTCTCACCCTATGCTAGAACGAGAGGAAAATACAAATTAGAATGAAATAAATGCGGCTTTTCTTAAGGATAGTTGGCAGAGACGATGACTGTCGGGTACATAAGGAGAAACGTCTAACAATGTGTTGGTATGTAAATGAGATGGTTATTTACGATTCAGTGGATGGTTCTTTACTCAAATTGGTGTCACGGCAGATATATGTGAAAAGTTACGCTGTTACGAGCAAAATTATTACTTAATGTGACAGCTCAAAAATAAGACCGAATATAGGTTACAGACATTTTGATAACGAATCACGATGTCTGTACCAGTACGAACATCGGACCAATTTTTTCCACTAATTCAATAGTCACGAAAAACTTTTTATTTAGATATAATTATTTTTGTGCCTTCTAGATGTAGGTATATTTCTTTTATCTCTTATTTTGTACATATATTGAACACCTAAATATCATAAAGCGGAGTTCATTAAGATAAGAAAGGTCCCATATTTGTATGAACGGCATAGGGTTTAACACCTCCTTAAGTAGGGATTTAAAATGATTTTTAGATTTTTTTACTTAATTATGATTAAGTATATCTTATCACGACACAACATCAACGTAAAAATGGAATACACTTTTTTTGCATTTTCTTCTGTAATGTGAAAATTGTATATCTCTTTAATTTTGTTAACAATCTTCGTATATCCAAAATTCTTGAGAACTAACCTAATTTAATTCATGTATGTACTTAAAAACATCTGCACTGTACCTATACCTATTTTTTGTTATAACGCGAACAGCGAAACGAATATGCTTTGAAAAAATGTACCGAGCAAACAGTTAAAAGGAGGGGGTCCTTTGACGTCGGTTAATTATGGATAACTATCACCGACCCAAATGTACCTAGAATTATTATATCAGTTTCTAACATTACTAGCGCTTATACTGCTGAGAACTAAATCCTTACATTATTATCTGAGTTTAAACTATGAAATCATACTTTGCTTAAAACCCTTATATGATAAGAAATAGTTCGATGTCAATCATCTTCGTTAACATCACAACTCATTATATTTCCCCTCCCTCTACTAGCCAACCACAAATCGGCGGATTTCACTGATTTCACTGATGGTTATGTATAATTCTGAAAATCCAGAAGTGTATGTTTGGGATTTCAACCCTAGACCTCAAATGTGGATGATCAAAATCATAACCACTACGATATCACTCCTTTTTCGTAAAACCTATTAAACAACCGATATGGTAAAGTATAAAAAGTGTGACAATGGTTTCGCTACGGAACCTAAATAATCTACTTCATTTTGTAAAATAATTGTCCGAGATAGCTTTATATATCCCCACCATTATACCTTTCACATTATCAGGATTAACGGTGGTCTACCACCCCATTACACTCGGTTTATCTTCTTGGCTTGCGCGTTTTTTTGTACAATGTAAACACATCGTATGAATCTTTCGCATTTTTTCGTTTCAAATTTACAGAGTAAATGTTAAATTTACTCTGTAAATATCTGTCTTATAGTTAGATTTCTATACATAAATCTTCTTCATCGTATATTCCTCTGCTCAATATAGGCCACCGCACTGCTCTTAATTCCTCTGAGTCCAAAATATATTTCCTGTTATCCTAGGTTTTCTAAAAAGTATATTTTAACTCAAATCTTTCAAATCAATAATAATGTTACTGTTTAATAAACCAGTTGGACGAGTACGAATTTAGCTCTCTCACATTTGTAATCCAAGTGTAAGTCCTGAGCAATCAATAATGTAATAAGTTCTTGCTGTTGACATATGAGAACATATCAATAAATAAGGTTTAAGGTTTTATACATTTATTCTAAAAAACAATTTTACTTGACATGAGAATTTACAATGTTAAGAAATAAATATCATATATTGCGAGAAGACAGAGCGAGAATGCAGGAAAAACCATTACTCTTAATAAGTTGAACCTAGATGATGTACATAGTTTTAGCACGACTAATTTTAATAACGGTTGAATAATATGAGGTATAGTTATCTATACAAAATACATTGTATATTTAATCCATAAAATAAAAACCGCACGTCCTCGAAACTGCACATAACTTAAGGAAATGTTCGAAGAAATACATCTTAGGTTCTTTATAACGATCGTAAAGGGGAAGTTGGGGTGAGTTGAACGCCGTGATTTGCATGCATGTGGCGAGGATGCGGACTGAATGAAAATTCTAAACTATTTTTAGAAGAGTTCGTAGTATGTCCGTTGAAATTCTTTCGCTAATCCTGAAGTAACGTTTTGCGATTTGCAATGTTGTTCTTATTTTTTATTTCTTTTTATTTATAGCAAAGTTGTTTCTGAAGTATTTAAAGTTTATGCAATTATACCAAAAGACACCACAGGAATAGGATAGAATAACCACAAAAAGTTACTGATTAGTATTATTGTAAGAAAAATTAGTGTATGTATTTAGTTTAATTATTTATTCAGATTATAAATATAAAACATTACTTATAAATAAAAGATCTTTGACTTCTTACATTGTTTTTTCAATCGGAGAAGTAAATTTTCACTTGATTTTCAGAGATGAAATACCTACATGGTGGTACAAACACATCAATAAGATTCTGTCTTAAAGAAAAAATCTGAAGATTCATAAAAGCTTATAAATATGTACTTAGCCAGCACAATGGACTATGGCGTATTGTTGCCAGATGGTAGAATTTAGTTCGACCGGAGAGATACCACCGACACCCTCATTATCCTCCGTGAAAGAATTAATTGTGTTTCGGTTTGGAGAGGCGTGGTTGCCAGCAATACTTAAACGCATGGCGAACATCTTAGTCTTCAAGGGTAGCAAAGCATCTGTGGTCAACCTCAAGTACGATATAATCGAACTCGGGGAGGATCATTAATATCCATGAGTGGCAGGGACCACTTACCATCAGGTGGACTGCTTGCTCGTTTGCTACCTTAAGACGAGAAAAAAATGTAAGAATGTGCAGAGGGGGGTGCAATATGTCGCCTAGTTATTGACGGATTTGAATAAAACATTATTTGACTTTATTTGGAGCTTTATTTGGATTTTATTTACCGTTATTAATATAGTAGAAAAACCTTAAGCAGTCAGTGTGTCCACACCTTTCTTATTATAATACTTTGCGGCCCGATGTTTCTTAGTTTTTATGACTCAAGTGAAATACGGTTATGGCTACCGTTGCCAGCTCCCCTTGCTAGGGACAGACGTATGATCTACCCTCTTAAATTGTAATATTTCGGCTGTTAAACTGGGGGTCGTTCTAATTCGTATGGTGAGTTTCCCTTTTTAGAATTTTGAGTCGTGGAGTTTAGGTATTTAGTTTTGTTTTGTTTTCAGTTTCATTTGAATTTAGTGTCAGCAAAATTAATTTTATGTGAATGAAAATTATTCATATTTATCTTATTAATTTACTTATCTACATGTATAAAAGGCAAAACTGATTAACTGACTGACATATCAACGCACAGCCGAAACGACTGTACCTAGAAACTTGAAATTT
>DWNR01000683.1:0-18164 GCA_018250455.1 Polygonus leo | reverse complement strand
TTGTTATATAGTCTAGCTATTAAACAAATATAAATAGCAGCACAGTACCATACAAAATGTTGGCGTCACCATCATTAACACAATATGGTCCGCCGGTTTGTAAAATTGGTTTGCTACTGCTGAATTGGTCACGTTAGAGGGATTTGAGCTATAGTTTCCCAAGATAGTTGTGGAAGTTGAAATCGCTTCCATTTGAGAACTTTTGAAATGCGCTGTTGCTGCATTAATATTAAGCGTGGATATATTCTGATTTCAAGAGATGATAATAAGTCAAATATAAACGTGGAAACCTAAAAAAAACCTAAAAAGTTGTTACTGGCTGCATTTAAAAAAAAAAAAAACAAAATTATACCTATAAAAAGAATGCGAATGCGGGGGCGGCGGCAGAGCGGGCGGCACGGGCGCGTGCGGCTCGGACGCGGGGCGCTGCACGCCGGGCGTGCGGTCCGGGCGCTCACGCCCGCCCCGTCCGCGCTCGCCGTTCCAATTCCACTCCCATTGGCCCTGGAAATAATTTATCTATCTATAGTCGATAGGTAAGGTTGCTCGACTTGCGCGAGGTTTCAGGGATCTGCTTTATTCAATTCTATCTATGTCGATAGGTAATCGTGTTGCTCAACGTATTTTAGATTTCAGAAGGGTACTTTTTACACCCCCTCAATCTTACCATAACGTTTCGATTATTCAGTCATCGAACCAAAAATACTTAACAAGCATCAATCTGCTCAAGGTTTCAGAGGTCTATTATGTACAATAACGAATGTTATCATAACGATTTTATAATTAAACTAGCTTTTGCTCGTGACTTCGTCTGTGTAGAAGTCGAAAATCCCTTGGGGATAGAATTTCGAAAAATCCTTTCTTAGTGCTCACTTACATCATGAAACGAACACCTGTACCAAATTTCAAGTTTCTAGGTACAGTAGTTTCGGCTGTGCGTTGATATATCAGTCAGTTAATCAGTTTTACCTTTTATATGTATAGATTGTGAAATAAAGGAGCTCTATGCAGAGTTGGATTTAGGAGTTAAATGTTTAACATATGTATTTTTCTGGAGCCGACTGTTACGTTAATTTGTAAATTGTAAATGATAATAAAGTAATTGTATAAGTCGTCATAGGTTATCACATTATAATAGCTAATTAGGTACATATAATCCCTACATTTTGTGCAACTGATCTAACAAATTACTCAACAAAGCAGACAAACTAATCAATTTATTTAAAACAACTAAACTATTTTAATGATAGAAAAACGTACATCAATTACTCTATAAAGTCAAGACAATACCAAAACTTCAATAGCCAACCTTGTTCCCAGCAGCAGTTTAACTTACATCATTGCTTTGTGGAACGGAGAGCGAGGCTTTGGGCAAGGGCTGGGAGGGCGTGTGTGCCGGTTGCGAGTTGTGGTGCGCGCCTTCCCGCGCCTGCAGTAACTGCAGAATGCGTCGAACATCTGCCGTCAGCCCGGACTCTAATAAAGCTACTCGTCTACTTAGTTCTTCTAGTCTCGTTAACACAGTCGCTACCGATGCCGCAGTTGCCGCCGCACCCACGTTCTGATATTGCGGCGACATGGCATCCTGAAATAAAATTGTTTGTATAAGGTAATGGTACTCGCTAAAGAAACATAAGGCATTTTATTACGTTAGTGTTATTCAAAAAATTACAGTATATTAAAATAGTTTGGCCTTGATCTTAAGTTTTAATTATCTATACCATACATTGTGATACTCAATATTGACTACGAAATAAATTATGTATCAACAACAGCTTACATAGTTCTTTGTTAATGACATAAATCAGTAACAAATAAGTAATTAATATACTTACGTAGATACATAGCTACAACAACAAACAGTTTGTACGAGCAATATAAAATTAAACAAGAACATATTCATTAGGAGTTTAATGCTTTTAAAATTATAGATTAATGATTGAGAGAAAAATGTTATTGAAAAACGAACCTGTAGAGACGATCCATTCTGAGCCCTCTCTGCTGAAAAGGGAAGAGCTGAAGGCCGGCCCGCTTGGTGGAGATTGACAGCTGAATGAGGAGCAGATCTAGAAGACGGCGGTCTTGTGCTGGCTTGAGGACCAGGCGCAAGTATGTCGTCACACGAGACGTGAGTATGTGCCGCCGCAGCGGGGGGACTTGGCGACGCGTTCGTGTAGTACGAGCTCGGGTTAGTACTCAGACTAGACACTGGCAGCGTTGCGCTATGAGCCGGGGTGCTCACAGCTGCTTCCCCAGCAGCCACTCCCGTCAGTGGTGAGGTATCATTCAAAGGCCCCACGGAAGATTGCCTCCGAACTGCCGCGCGACTTCTGTACGTCTGTGGTGTCGATTGCGCTGGAATCGATGAAAACAAAACATATTCATGGCTTGTACAACGGCGCACAAGAATTTGATGTAGCGTAAATATACTTTTGAATTTGAATTTATATTTCTTTATTATTTGTCTAATATGCCGTTTTAAATATATGTTGTTTATGACATAGGCATTAATATTTTCCATGAAAAAACAAGCAAATGAGTGATTAACTGAACTGTATTAATTTTGTACACTTTATTTGTTTCCAGGTAGGTATGAATTAGAAGAGCATATATATTATATTGTATTTAAAGATACCAAAATTTAATTTATAGCGTTTGCGTTGGTAAGTAATTCTCTTTGATATTTCTACTAAATTTGGGTGTTTCCCTTTGTGTTCAGGCTTGTTTCTGTTACTTTGCACGTTACAATTAAATGTTTGGGTCAGGAATCTAAGGAGATTTTCATCTACTCATTCAATAATTTCAATCAATTTTATGCATCGGACATGCTCTAAGAATTGTATATGCATACTTACAGTATTTGTTGTGCAGCGGCTGGTGCGTTTTATGGTGGTAGAGGTCTGGGAAGCTCCGTTTAAGTTGCGCTAGCATGCCTGCACACAAGGGCCGCGCTCAGAGCGGGGCGGCGGAAACGCGGCGGAAACGCAGCGGAAGCCCGGGGTTGCACCGACAATGTTTATTGCACATTATTACCACGTCCAATATTATGCTTCAGAAACAATTTGAATGTTAGCTTAAGATTGTCTGGTGCTGCAGAGCTTATCGCTTCGACATACCCCTCCGCCACCACGCCCGTCTCCGACGCACGTTACCAATTGTATAGGAAAAAATAATAAAATGGGGAAAAAGCGTTTTTCATGCTGCCTCAAATTAAATTAATAATTAATTAAATTATGTTTATCAAAATCAATTAACAACTCGACGAAGTTACTTATGATTAAAAAACAAAATACTTAAATGAGATTTATATAACATTAATTAATAAAAACGATACCAATCGGTCTTACTTTCGTCCTCGAATTTGTCATATGGTTATATATAAAAGTCATTTGTTAAGAATGTCTATCTACCCTGTAACAAGTAGACTCAAGTATCAAGATTTAATACTTAAATAATAAAGAAGAATGTATGCGTAAGGATATTATAAAAAGGGAATTGCACATCGCTCTATTCTTTTTCTATGTGCATCTACTCTATTGTAGGTAATTTTATTTAAGTAGGTATGTAAGTACCGAACAAAACATATCGCCCGTTCAGACAAAATAAATATCCAACATAATATACAGGTTAATATGGTAAATAAACTATTCTAAAAAAGTTCGACTTCGGGCGTCTGTAATGTTTGGTGGGAATAATGAGATACTTAAAATGGTTTTTCATATAATACATTCCGTCGTTAGAAGTATGTGCTCACCCGTGATCGAGTTGAGGGTAGTGGACCGTTGTTTGCCGAAATTAAAGTTGAGGGGCGTGACGTCCTGGCCAGCCTTGTCTGCGGAGAACTCGAGGATGCCGCGACTGGCCGGCGACTCGGTGTCTTCGTCGCTGCATTGCGAGTCCTGTCACGGGTAGATATTAAGAATGTTATGACGGTAAATTGAACCACTTCGTAATGATTTACATTCAACATGAACGTGATAAGTATGTGATGGGTTATGTATAAAGACATGCAGTACGTATGGCTCTTCTTCCTGGACGTATACAAGTTATACGAATACTAATACGAAATATAGTATAAAAAACATAACTGTTTAGTGATAAAACTAGTAACTAGTTTAAAGAGAACTAGTAATTAGTTTCAGTCGATGGTACCATCGAAAATCTTTTTACGGACAATTTAGATTAGAATCTGAAATTTTGATTAGATATTTGATTGTCAACTACAGTATAACTAATTATCCAGTATTCATTTTAGCATCAGCTGGAGGAAATGTTTTGTTTTGAAATATAATATAATGATTTATAGAAAACTTGAACTTCAAACTAAATAAATTGTTATTTTTAACTACGACTACATCTAAAATTTTGCGAGCTTTGAGCACAAAATCATCTCATATAACAAGTTAGTTAACTAAATAAAAAGAATTGAAATATAAATACTTTTAAACAGTAGAAAACTAAATAGGTATGCAGAGAAAAAAGTTTACCTGTATCATTATCCTACACTATTAAAACATAATTAATTCTTTAGTAATTGAATAATTAATTATTCAGGTTAAAATATATGCTATAATTAAAGCTTAAATAATGAATAAGAACTACTCCTAATCCTAACAAGACTACTACTCCTAATAAGACAAACAGATAAAAAAAGTTCCATCGCCTTTAACATGTAAATATATGAATAAAATTTCAGCGTCGTTCGTTGAAATGATCGTAACTCGGGTTTCAATAAACCAGATCGAAGAGTTCTCACACGGGTTTTCGTTCACGTATCCGACGACGCAACTCCGTGCCTCCTAGCTCGTATATACAAGAATAACGGGTGCAAACAAAACCGAAGCAGATAACAAGCTTCGCGCATCAGCTGCGCGTCGCACATGTTCTGTTAGCGCATCCGAGGACACGGCTCAATGTCTCCAAGCCGCCCTTATACAAGAACAACGGGTGCAAATGAAACTGAAATTGATAGCACGCTCCACCTTGCCAGCAAACGTCTAGGAGTAAGGGCGGCGCGTGGGCCGCGCGTACGCCTCACACTGAGTTCTTGTAGCGCGTCCGACGCTGCCGCTCGATGTCTCATAACTCGTCCCCACAGAATAACGGGCAAATGAAATTGAACCAGATAGCATGCATCACCTTGTCGGCAATCGTCTATGCGTAAGGACGGCGTAAGGTCCGCGCGTACTTCTCAAACCGGGTTCTCGTAGCGCGTCCGACTACGCGGCTCGATGCCTCCTATGTCGTCCTCATTATATACAAGAACAACGGGTGCAAATAAAAACAGAAGCAGATAGCACGCACCACCTTCGGCGGCGCGTGGTCCGCCCTTACGCCTCACACCGGGTTCTCGTAGCATATCCGAAGACGCGGATCGATGCCCACTAGCTCATCCTCATTATATACAAGAACTTGCACCCGTTAGCAAATAAAACTGAAGCTGATGATGGCATGCACTACCTTGTCGGCAAACGTCTCTGTGTGCGAACAGTGTGTGATTACTGTGTCACACTGGTTCTCGTAGCGCATCGATACGCTACGAGAGAGGTACGATGCGTCCTACCTCGTCCTCATTATATACAGAACAACAGGTGCAAATGAAAACTGAAGCAGATAGCAGGCACCACCTTGCCAGCAAACGTCTCTGTGTGCGGGCAGCGCGTGGTCCGCGCGTACGCCTCGCGCACCAGTCGTGCGTCACACGAGTCCTTATAGCGCACCCGATGACGCGGCTTAATCCATGTTATATACAAGAAAAACGGGTGCAAATAAAACTGAAGCAGATAGCACGCACCACCTTGTCAGCAAACGTTTCTGTGTGCGGTCGGCGCGTGGTCCGCGCGTACGCCTCACGTAGCAGCCGTGCGTCGCATGGGTTCTCATAGCGCATCCGACGACGCGGCTCAATCCCGCCTAGCTCGTCCTGGGCATATAAAACACATTTGTTAAGTAATTGACGTAGAGAGCAGTTAACTTTAAGTTGAGTGAACATTATTATGGACATTTGTAACAACACCGTAAAAACAAGGCTTCATATATCATGTATGCAGTCTTATATATCTTAGCTAAAAAAACGCCTGACAAGGTTTTTGCTATAAACCATGATAAGGAATGTGAATTGGGATAAGGAATGTCCTGCCATTTCTTGTATTTTTCATCGATGCATAAAAAATATATAAAAGGCAAATGGCATGTCGACTAGTTGCTGTGCCCCACTATAGGATACGTGTACGGTATACTCACATCCCGCATATTGTAGGTGATCTCGAGGTTATTGACGAACGACCCTCGGAACTCCGGGTAGAAGTCGAGCACGTCCAGCAGGTCGTCCCGATGCACGCGGTGCAGGTCGCAGTACGTGAGCGCGCGCACGCGGCAATTGCTACGCCCCACCGTAGGATACATGCATGGATTCTCGCCGAAAATGTCGTCTTTACCTGGATTAAGTTTAAAAAAGTTTTACAATGTGTTGATTTGTAATTCAGTAGTAATGCAGGAGAGACAGAGTATGACAAAGATGATCTCCCAACACTGTGTTTGATACTTGCTAACTAATGTTATCTGCTAAGGTACACCAGTGACATCTAGAAAAAAAGCATTGTTGAAGACATAAACGCCAAACGCTAACCTCGTAATGTATGGGAATGATATACTATTTCGTTAGGTTTTTTCCGCAGCTTATGTATGCCTGTGCCAATGCTATTCGAGGCCACAGGGGTGCCATTAAAAATCAGAGTTCAGCTCGTCATATTTTACATGACGAAAATTAATAACTATTTTTGTATTACGTATTGATTGTGCTGGAGCAAGGTACAACTCGGTTCGACATTGTTTATTTTAATATTCAAACTAAACTAGTCAAATGCTTACCTAGGATTGCCATCACTATATCATCTTTCAAAATTTCGATAGAACCCCGAGATATGAAGAAAAGCGAAGTGAGTACGTCTCCTCGATGAACAAGTGTTTCACCAGGGGGCGCGTGCGTTGTCTTAAACCTTAAGGAAAGAGCTCTGAAAAAAAAATATAGTTTAATATTTGTAAAAATATTATATCGTTCCAATTTAAAGTAAAAACCCTGTTTTTTTTCGTTTTCGATAAACCATGTCTAGAAATAAAGAGATAAAGTCAAAGATTTTTCTAATCAAGCAACCATGGCAAATATTTTTTTCCTTTTTTCATAAAGTATATGTGATACAAATATCGGTACTTTTTATACCGATGTTATAAAATGAAACAACGTACCGTAAGCATCCTGGACTAGCACCATCGAAAGCGGCACAGCTTGCGAGCAAGTTGCGGTTAAGATGTAGACAGATATCTGCCTGAAGGCACTCAGGGAATCCTTTCAGCACACTCGATGTGTCTATGCCATTGGTATAGCTCCACGCGTGTTGGAAATACTCCTCTAACCGTTGCCGTAAAGGATTTGTAATCTGTCAAGGAAAATCAAAATAAAATAACGTGTCTTTAGTAATATAAAGATGTTTTATTATTATAATAAAGTTAAACAAGTACTGTTTTACTGTTCTGGTTCAGTATTATTTCAATGTTGTCTGAGTAGAGCTGCTTAAGTGCCATTATAGAGATACTTTGACGATACTATCGTCTATTGTTATATTTGTAATCTATAACAAAAATGTTTTCATAGTTGTGGTAAAAAGTAAAAAGTGTATTGTCCACTTGAACTTGTATTGTCCAAGTTCAGTAAAAATAGCTTTGTAAAATCAATATTAGAGAGAAGAGAAAATTAAAACTGAATAATATAGAGGGCTGCGAGTTGTAAAGGGGATCAGAATGAAAGTATTATGAATTCAGAGCACTGAATTATGTAACACAGGCTGATGCATTTCTCCGAAAAGGCACAAAGTTTCCGTCCAAGCTATTACATTAAATTACTCGTGGCCATTACCTGATGGAAGCGGATAAACTCGCGCACTCTCAGTATCTGTGTGTGGTAGCGCGCCGTCCCAGAATACAGTCTTTGTATTATTGCAGATACGTTTCCGAATATACTAGCGTACATGAGCGCTGGAAACCGCAAAATTATTTCATCAATTTCTTGAAAGAGCTAAACCAAGACCTACTCAAAAATTTGTCAAAAGGAACGTGTCTAAAATTATAAAAATGTAATGCCCAGAATACTTATATAACTATAGAAAAACGTTACCGTGCAAAGATTAAGATTTAAGACATTATGTTTTGCATATTTTTAACTTGATACATGTACCTTACTATATAAAACATCATTCAGTAACATATTTATTATTATTTTGTTATGCATAGTACTTACATCCAACAAGCATAACGAATATCGTGAAACCTTTTTCCACATCAGTATTGGGTGCTACATTTCCGAAGCCGACGCTCGTTAGGGAAGTGCAAGTGAAGTAAAGCGCGGTGATATAACGAGATCTAAAATTCAAAACGATCAGTTATACCTACAAAGTACGGACTGCAGTATTTAAAGTGATCTGTTTGTGGTTCTACTGACCGCATTGAGGGCCCTGTGGAGTTGTCGTAGGAGGCTTGAACGTCATTCGCGAGGGCATCTAACCATCCGATGGGTGCGTGGAGTTGAGGTCTTTCCCAGCTCCCAATTGCGTACCTAAGGATATTTTAAAATTAAAGAGTAACTTCGGAAGATGTAATATCACTTGACAGCGGGCGACACTCCTACAATATTTATGGCTGTTATATTACTTTAGTGCAGTTGTTATACTATGAAAGGGTTAAGTATAGTGATGCACAGATGATCGATCAATCAATGTGGGATTTGAAAATTAATAAGTGGACTGCACGACTATTTTATCATAGATATCTGTCTAGTTGTATGGTATAATATGAAAGAAAAAAAAAACAAAATAGAGCAGCTTACCATAAACAAGCGAGCCAGTGAGCTATAAGTACGAAAGTAGCCATGAGAAGAAGAAGGACGGCAGTTCCATATTCGGAGTATCTGTCAATTTTGCGTGCGACACGTACCAGCCGCAACAACCGTGCCGTCTTCAATAAACCGATGAGGGTGGTCGTCTGTAAACATTGACAATAGCTCAAAAAACCGAATAACCACCAATAGATTGTTTAGCCGCAAAACGAACTCAAGCTTTATATGAACGTTCGCGTATTACTAAGTAGCATCAATGAGGCTTCGCAGCGGTATTCACTTCAACCAAGCAAAAAGTTTTCTATGATTGTACTATGAGAACATCTCCCGAGCTCAGCCAAACTGAGATAGTTTGCAAAAATACAAGCAATTGTATCAAAACTATAAAATTAGCTGGCATCATTATAGGTTGCGGTGCAGGTTTTATATTAAATTCTAAAGTTTTCAATTCGTACTCGAAGTGAAAGGTAAATAGTTTGCTCTTTCTAAACCGGGTTACGAGTAACTACTAGTATGCAGCATTACGATTTAATGTTACATTTACGAATTACTTTGGAAATAAATGCTATTATGGGGAGCACACTTCAAATGGTACGTTGAACTACGTTTATATGACTTTTAATACGTTATCCTTTTTATCCATATGAGCGTGAGATTGGTACAGGTGCGTGATGATGATCGGTGCCATTCACCTTTAATTGTTTTTAATTAGTGACTCACTCTGTACAAAAGCGATCGATCTAAACAGGGTTTAAACTAAGTGTTCGGCTACAAGTGTCCAAGTTTTTACACGAATGTACGGTAAATGTTTAATTGTTATTACAGGTATAACTGGGTCGGTTCTACGCTAGCCTCGTTACATAGCGTGACTACGGGGCTTACAGATCGATATGGCGGTACCTGTGATTGTCGCTTTGCGTTATAACGTTCCTTAACTATTGAAACTGTTATTGTGAATGCTCGTAACGAGTTCCTTGACATCCCGCTCGCGTTTCTAGTGCTAAACAGGTATATGGATGATATTTAATTTAAATATTAACTCGATCATCTTGATTACTTACAAAATCGGCATTCAAAATATTTATTGTGATTGTTTCTAGCATTTCTAATTTAATTTATTATTAATTACGTTATCTCTATCGCTATTTTTAATTCAATATAGTGCTTAGTAGTAATTGGAAGATGTCGAATATTTCTTTACATAATATATTGTTATTTTTCAGGTATGTCATATCGTTAAATTGATACAATTTATTTTTTATTTGACGGATACAACAATATTATAACAACATTATAATAGTTTATTAAGAAAATAAACTTAATATTATATGATCATTGAAAATTAAAGCATGTGGCATTTACTGGGATTTGAAAATAAAGGTGAAAAATATGAAAATAAGATGATAAAATTATTATAAAAATAAATTTTATTTCAATCACTCAACAAAAATAACAAACATATTTAAATTCCGATTATTTAACAATATATAAATTGGATATTAAACAATTCAATATAATAGAAACAGAAATATTACATTCTGTAATGTTATTGAATATTGTTAAATTAAACAACTCAGTAAGTGAACGGGATTCAATTTTCATGTATAATATTTCTGATGTAAGGTGGGTGCTATAAGTATGCTATTAATGTTCTGAATATATACTTTGTGCTTAGTCATGTTGTGAAAAGGCGATTATTCGATTTGTACAAAAAAATTTCGTCTGGGAAGTGTGAGCGTATCGGCTACCAAGCTCTGTGCATCTCACTGCTTGCTCTTTAACTATGGAAAAAGCTCATGACCATGTCTCTCATATCTACTAATGCGTAAGGTACCATTACAATTCCATATTTTATACATAATGCTTACTCAAATACCGAGCAGTTAATAAGTAATCTCTGAGTTCAATACTAAGTACCATGTTACTTTTGTAAATGCGGCACAAAATATGAAATACCATGCTTCAACAAAAATTAGCAGATGCGTCGGCAATTTTGAACTTATCTTGCCATTACGATGTCAATCGTTACCACTTCGAAATACCACAAATCCTTAAAGCTTTATTTGTCTAGGTTTAAATTTATGAGTCTATGTTAATCCCGCTTCGTTGATTGTTCTAAAGCCTCTGAAATAACGTACCATACGTACGTGCATGTACCATAATAATATTAAGAGGATCTTCCACATACATCAGTTGAAACTATCCCTTATCATTAATTTTAGTGGCCAAGCTAGTGAATTTAGCAGGTGAGCAATTTTAATGTTTGGTACTGTGTAAAATTTAAAAATTCATTGCTCATGGGAAGCGTCCTTATCTTCCATTTACGCATTCGCTTAGATGGTGGATTTACGGCTAGTGGAAAACAATTTATAAATTATGTCAACTAAAAATATATAATAGAGTGGCAGCAACATAAAAATAGTTCACAAAGATGGTATACCTCATCACTTTCCAGCCCCTGCTGTAACAAGAAATGGTATTACAAATTCAATACGCACCCACCTTGGGCTCTCTTCATACCGTTTAGACTTTCAAACAAAACAAATAAATGAGCTATCTGAGGACAATTATATTTTATAAAAGCTATTTTGTACATAGGACCTCATATTTTTATTTATATAAAATAAAAATAATGTGAAATGAATATCGATATACAGAAATAATACTGACATAATTATGACTAGTGACTGTTTGATTACATTTTAAACAAAATAATAATTAGCCAATTGGTTTAATTTAAAGTGGGGCTTTGTTGTGATCGGCATTTAAAGTAATTCGTTAATTAAATTATTTAATTTGTGTAATAACATGTTTAAGAGTGACAGTTGCGTCAACTGCATTCCACTACTGTACGTGATTGGCTAAAATTTATCCAGAGCTTCATTTGTCCGAAAGTTTATGAGACATGGGTTCAGTAAACGGCAGGGACTTAAAAATAAAAACGCTTTAAAGATAGTTTGTACGCATTCATATTTCTTCCTCTTAAAGTGGCCCTCGTGAAAATGTAACTTGACCTAGTTCGCCTCTATACCGACCTATTTCATCATTCTCTAAACTCTGAACGGAGTGAGTCGTTTACCACTCGAATATGCATTAAAATAAACTCTCATTAGACTAAAACATCGAGTCACGATGATGTTAATGTATTACGAGATATGTAGGTTGGTGAGTACAGTCAGTGATCTAATACTGTAAATAGATATTTCACATTCTTTTCATTTCGGACAACTGATCGCCTGGTGTCTAATCATTTCTAAGAAGTCAGGCATAAATTTTCACAGACTAAATCTAGTGTTTGTGTCTCGTGTGGAATGGAACCATGAGGTGGGTTTAGATGCGAGGTAAAAGCAGCTCACTTCGTCAGTGTCGGTGCCGAAGAGGAGTAAGTCGAATGGTATGGCGGCGACCAGGTCGATGACGAACCACCCTCGCAAATAGTGCATGGCGATCTTAGCGGGGTCGGATTCCACCTCGTCAGCTGCGTTAACGTATGTCGTGCGAAAATTTATTAAGATGTCTATTATGAATGTGACGTCCACTGCAAAAAAGAAAACTGTGTTAGACCATTTATTTCTATACATGTACAAAATAAATACTTATGAGGTAGAATTTGTTTACCAATCATGTCGATGACAACAATAGGGTCTTGGCCGAAGCCACGTGAACGCTTATCAAAGTCGGGCTCATTCAATTGGAAGGCGGCCACGTAGGGTGTGAATATTGCAGTATAGATGACCAATATAAGGATCAACCAATCCCAAGCGGCCTGAAAGAACACGGTCCATATAGCAAAATATTTACATTTAAAACGAAAAAAAAAACTGAAAAATATATCATAATTGCTAATACACGTTACGTATTTTCTGTAATCATCATCATCAACAACCCATCACTGTCTCACTTGTCTGATATTAATATGAAATAAGATTGTTTTTGGCCATCAACGCCGCCATGTTACGCATTTGTAAACTTCAAACATCTTAGAGAGCATTACTGAGAACTCTCCTATGCCGATATGAGAGTTCTCAGTAATATATGGCGATATAGACTTACTAAAACCTGGCCTTAAATTAGACTAGCGCCGCTGTTATTATTAACCACAATAACCATAAATACGGTTCGAATTCGGAACCTCCTCTTTCGGGTTTTTAAAGTCGGCAAAAAAGTAGAACGAACAAGCGGCATATTAATTTCCCTGAAAAATAATAGCTTTAGAACATAATTTTTACTTTTGCGTGCTGAATACAAGCGAGGTCAATGCGACAAACATTTTTTACTAGGCAACCTGGTATTATTAAGTGAATTCCGTAAAAATGCATTAAATATTCAAATCCCATTGTTGTTTCCGGCCGCGTCATCGGAAAATTATGTTATATTTGTACCTTTTAGCAAATATGTACATTAAACACGTAAATACCAAAGTTTATACATGGCTCAGATAAACTCATATTTAACTTTTTGGTAGACAAAGCCTTGATGAAGACACAGGTGATTTTATTTTTAAATAAGAGACAAATGAGAATATATATAATGGGATAATATTTTTATACGTACCTTATAAGGAGAATGGTGGAGGATAGTGCAGGGGTGGGATGGTTGCGTGGTTCCCTTGTGGCCTCCTGTCGCACCCAATGACAGAACCTGCGGACAACGAGGAATCATTTAAATAAATGAGATCTGATAGGTAGAAATGTCTAAATTAGATTAGATAGAGAATTTATGCTCTAAACAGTAGATTTAACTCACAGTAGAAGAATGTTTATTGAGACACATGAAACATTAATTAGTGGAAAAGATCAATGTTTGTTTTTTATTTCTTCGTCTTACTTTTTTCATATGATTCACATTAAAACAAATTATTTCATGTAATATTACATCTACAAAGTTTACCTGTTAATACATAATACAATAGGTCATAGGAAAATAGCAGTATCATAACGTTATTAGGGAGTGAAAAGATCTACCAAAATTTAACATCTATTGTGTTACAGCATTGCGAAAAAGCGAATACTTATCGTCAGAAGCTAATTCACCTTGAGACTATCTTCAAGCTGTTATAAAAACATACGCTAGTAAGTAGCATCAATTGCTAGTGTTTCTAATTCTACAAGCATTATTAAAGTAAGGATAACGAGTATTTATAATTGTTACTATTACGACTACTAGTATTTATTATCGCTATTTAACTGACTTCAATGTTCAGTCGTTCTCGAAAACTGAAGTACGTCATCAGGTTATTAATTTCTGACTTCATGAATAGCCAACTAGCGAATGCTGTATACGGAAGGAAAAAAGGCTAGAAAAAGCTTCTTAACTGCGCACACAGTGATTGTGGATAAGTGTAGAACGTATATAAATATATTTACATTTCCCGATATGTATTAAATACTTTCAAGACGCGTGGTGTATGCATGTGTAAACATTTGTAAGCAAAATCGTGTTTTATGCGCATTTTATATACATACCTAAGTGTACAATCGCGAAATATTTTATCCAGTATTTCAATACGATACATTTTTTACACCTACTAGTGAACGGGGTAAACGTTTTCCTGCCAAGAAAGTAAAGAAAATCCTTGTACCTTGTATCCCAGCACCACCTACTGGGTCCGATATAAATTATTCGGGGACACACGTAAATGCAAAAAAACATCAAAAGCTGGTTAGAAAAGAATAAGTTCAGCGACATACAGACGGACAGAAGAAGAATGATTATAAAGATTTTTAAAAATTAGAGAACTTTTCAGAATTTAATATTTATGTGACGTCAAGTTTTAGACATAAGCAGAGTTAAGTTTTAGTCAAGTAAGTTTTAAGCTATTGCATAGTTTTTATCGTTGGCTTTGAGTGGGGCGACCGATTCAAGAAATTTCGTAACGAGAATGTATCCTAAAACATACCGCTCCGCACTGCGAAGTGTACCAGCGGTAGATAGCGTACGTATTGGCTAACTTTCTTCTGTATTAATGGCATTAGCGTTGCCCCTTTAGCTGGATAGATGTGTTGGCGGTTTTTTCATACAAATTATTTGATTGTATGATGTAAATAATTATAATTGCATAAGTTGATAAAAAATGCTATGCAATAGCTTTACCGCAGCAGTCCCCGGGTACCGCATTTCATTTTAATATAAAATATTATCACATCAAAATAACCAGCTACTGCAAGAGTTGAATCTGCTGACACAATGGAAGGGATTAAGCATTGTTATTTTTTTCCCTTGTACCTACATAAGTACCAAATAAGTATGCATTCCACCTTAGAAAAGTGGTCACTGCTGCCCACAGATATCATTGTGGACCGTTGAGACTCGTTTTTAAGTATGGCATACGAGTATATGTAATTATTTATGTTATATATTTGTTTTATTTATTTACATTTTATATTTAAACGTGCCGCCCTTAAGACAATGAATAGTTCCTCTATCCTCTATCCATTGCCTGGCCGGCAGAGTCGTCTACCGGAGATAACACCACCTTTTTTTACGTTTTGTTGTCATGTTTATTCCTATAATGATTGTTTTCTTGTATTTATGTAAAACAATCTTCTTTGTATTTATATTTTCAAGACCGATAATCATACCTCTCTAGTCTTAACACGAGAATTGCCTTACAAAGGATTTCATAATCCTTTGTAAAGCAATTTTCGACCGAAAGAGCCACTTGTGGGCGGCGAAGGTTGTCTTTGGTCGAAGATCAAGCTTCACAACCTTTATACATGTTATTACTATGTAAAATACCGAACTTCCATAGAATTATGACGCTATATATTCCTTTGCTGTTGAATTGGAGTCAATTGCTTCTTAGTCTATGAATAAAAGGCGAATTGAGCGTTAGGTCACTGTTTTTAAACATTTAGCCTCAACTTTAACTTTACATTTATGTTTCATGTGAGATGTTGTAAAAGTTTCAAATAAATTAATTTAAAAAAATAGAATACGAGTAAATATTTAAATACGTTTAGTATTATAGTTAAATTAGTTAATATTTCATCGAGGAAACAAGTGCACAATATTATTATTATTATAAAATACTCGTCAGGCGATATGTTATAGCTATTTCTCTTCAATGTCGGTATATGTGCATCAAAATCAATAAATAATTGTAATAAACAAACTAGTTATTTAATTGCTTTTCTGGTTTTTTACTAAGAACGCAGTAAGATTATATATTCGCATAATCTATTTTATACATACAGTAAATTGAAAAAGTTAACAACATTCATAATTATTAACATGGACTATTATTCTACTATAGTTTCCTATTATAGAGCAATAGGAAAACTTACAACGAAGCTATCATCGTAAAATAAATATAAAATAACAAATTCATCGTATTTATTGAGATGAAATGAGATTGTTAAGAATTGATTTCTTCTTATGACGAAGAAATTTTGGAACAAGGTTCCCTGATTGCACTTTTGGTAATTAGAACAATAATATTGTGGGGTTAAGCAGCATAAGTTTTATTTCGACTGCATTATTATGTTACTTTTAGCAAACGAGCCTTTTGATGATACGTGGTCGTTCCTCGTTTGCTACCTTTATATGAGAAAAAAAATCTAAATTTACCCCCGAGATTAAATATGTTCCTCTTGTCAGTCTATCATAGATATATAGAAACATGGTCGCTGATTAAAGCAACCATGTTTCTTCAAAACATAAACTCAAGAATAACTTTTCGGAGCATTTAAGGGGTGGTGCCATTTTATTTAGATAAGTGCATACAGTTCATGCATGTCTTATATCATAATTTATTCTTATTGTATTTATGTTGAAGAAATTTATTGTAGTACGCTCTTGTAAAATTTATTAAAGTAGGATTAGTCCTATAGTTCTTATTAGTAAGAGCATGGACGTTTGCTAGCTAGATTAAAAGTAACCTTGCTACGAAGTCATTTACTTGCCCACTAACTACATATCAATATGAATTGTTATGAATATCTTCAAGAGTCAATTATTACTTAATCTCTAATTAGCATGGACGCGGTAGGACGAAACGCGCAAGTCGGACTTCCAGACGCGCCGCTATTTGATGTGGTTGGAACCTCATTCTTCAGCGATGCGATGGGAGAAAGGTGACGTGGAGGTGGTATAAGGTCGAATAGATCCGAAGAGCAAGGTTTACAAAGGTTCAAGGATCATAATGGTCGGTGATCCTATAGTCATTGACAACCCAGCGCGCTTTTGGAAGCGAAAGTGAGTTAAAGCTGTTACAATAGTTATATTAGGTAGGTTATTATTAGGTTTTATAGCAAAAGGAGTTGCCCCGCAGTAATGCTTTGCTTTGTTCAGAATGAGTACTTGCTTCAATGTCTTCGATTTTAATCGAAATTATCGTCGACGAAGACGGTACTTGCTTTGAGATGCAATCGGACGATGAAGCTATTTTTTGGTTCTCTTTATAATGGAATGACAAGTGGCTATAATATGGGTGTAATATGGTTGTGAAGATAGTCCTACTGAAAGTGGGCTCGTCCATTTATGGTATAATGTTAGATATATGTTATAGACCGATGTATATGTCATACACACACATACACATCTCCAAATAACACTAACGGGGTAGGCAGAGAGTATTGAGTGCCAATGTATATGTCAAATAACATAAATTCCCGCAAAGCCAAATATTGGTGAAGCTGGGGTTTATCATTACAAATAAAGTTTTAAAAATCCCCATAGACCCTATGTAAGCTTCAAAAGTTATTAGGGGTCAAAGGTAGAAATTTTAGGTGTTTTTGGATTTTTCTCGAAAACGGTAAGTTTTATCAAAAAAAGAACCTCAAACCAAAGTTGTAAATCTTAAAATACTTTACAAAAATGGTCCCCATGATTTTTTTTCTTTTCTAATTTGGCTTTCGGGAATGTTTGTTATGTTAAATGTCTATAATGACTGGAGTAGTATTAGAACTATTATTGGAACTATTATGTGATTCAGCATTCACATAATAGTTGTAGCAAAATAAAGGATGTAGTAATTAGATATAACTTGCATTCAAAACAAATAGAAAAAATATAAAGTTATTTTATATTTATAAAAAATCTAAATATGTAAAATGCTTGGTCCTGAATGACTGACTGACGGATCAACGCACAGCCTAAACAGCTGATCGTATAGACCTGAAACTTGGGGGGTGTGTTCTTTGTATGACGTAGGCATCCAATAAGAAGAATGGATTTTCCGAAATTCTACCCCTAAGGGGGTGAAAAACGGGGGGGGGGGGCAACGGGATTCCTTGGGCTCCAATCTACTTCAAATTTTGCAAAAACATTCTTTTAC
>DWNR01000682.1:0-18168 GCA_018250455.1 Polygonus leo | reverse complement strand
TTTTTTTTGGCTTGTGTTACTTGTATGAAGACCCCTAGGAGTATTTTTTCTAGTTTTTATTCAATGTACAGAATTGAGCTCGTCTACAGTTTTATTATATGTATAGATGTGAAGTATAATTAAATGATTCTGCCATATTTTAATATTGAAAAATTAGATTTTTATGTATTTCAATCATTTTAAATTTCATTACAAAAGAATTATATACAAAAAGTGTATATAGATATAAATATTCGTTTTCAGAAATGCATGTTTCCATATGATATAAATCATTGGCTTCTACAAATTACTCATAATTTATTTAAGCGGCCTGAGTGGAAATTTTAATATCAATATTGAAAATGTAATGTCGTTTTATTGCGTGGTAAATTTTATTTTTTTGACAAAGTGCACAAAATTTTTACATGCGGTAAAATATTAATGTCTGGTTGCAATTTATTTTAAAAATTAATAACAATCTTGTTACTCGCGGCTCCATGCCTGTCCGGAGTGCTTATAATACACTTAATTTACTTTACCCACATTTTTTCATATATGATTTTATTGGGTTTTGATCCCTTAATTTAACTCAACTTTCTTTCTTATATAAATGGTAATATCAAGGATAGGTAAATATGCAATCTGAGATATGATGATGGGATAAATAATTCTTCTAATATCTAATTTCTGTTATCATTTGTAAACCTGACTTTATGACATTTAATGTCAACAATAAAATTATTGTCATATGCATATTTTGTTTATGTAGAAAATATGTTCATAAACGGTTTTCTTTATTTCAATCTTTATTTTATGGACTTTTTTATGCTCGAATTTCGAGTACAAGGCGACTTCTAGTTAATCATTATAAATCAATGTCTTCATAATTCTACAGCGAATGTTTGCAACCGCATATACTTTTACATGTACCTACTACTAATTTTCTTTTAAATTATAACGCAATTATCCATATAACTTACTTACAATTTTCAAAATTATATCGAAGTAACACACAGTAAATGAAACCAGTTCGAGTTAGTTGCAAACTTTATTAATATTACGAGAAGACCGGGTGGTGATATCGGTTGCTGGATATCAATTGACATCTTAGTTAGTCTTTTAAACTTAGACTTAAACTTTAATAATAATGTTCGTTTAACATAATGAGGTAAAATAATTAAATTCAGATAATGGGAATAAGTACTTAGTAAAGTAGAAATATGTACTCTAAATAATTACAATATATAATGCTGTTTTGCTGTTATAGGTACTAAATAAGTCGAAAACATAGTTTTTCGTTAATGAGTCAGTAAGTTGTGCCAGGTGGCACTCGTGCAGTTAAACCAGAGATTTACTACTCTCATAATGCTTAATGAAAAAATTCTTGTATTTTGTTTTTGAAGAGGCGTGGTTGAGGCCGGCTATTCTGCTCACAAGGCAAACATCTTCAGGCAAACGTCTTCAGTCCTCAGTGGTAGATATGCAGTTTGAGGATGTAGGTACGAGTAGATCTCGGGTTTTATAGCCATACATAATCCAGAAGATTTTGAAATTGATGTAATTAACAGAACTTTGTATAGTGGAAGAAAAAACTTATAAAGACCTTATTTCAACGTATACTCTTTATACATGTATAAAAATCCCGTTTTTAGGTACTAAGCCGAGAGATAGGATTTTTTACCCGTCATGGGAATCACTAGTGTCGAGATTTTTTAAAAGCAGCACATCATCTTTCTGTTTTTAATAGTTAAAAAATATTTTTTGTGTAATTTCGATATTGAAACTTAGTTTTGTATGTAGCAAATGCAGAAGAAACTAAAAACACATGTAAGAAAATTTTACAAAACAACCTAAGGTTATCATTAAAGTGCAATCTAGGTTCCGTAACATACTTGTATAAGATTTATTTTTCAGGTAAATGCATCGTACCTTCTCTTGGCTTTATAGTTCCAAGTACAACAACCGTCGTTAACTCTTTCCTTTCAAGTAATACTTCACGAGTTCGTGCTGCGTTGGTGAAGTAATATTTTCTAAACTCTTGAAACACCAGTTTATAACTTAAGTAGCTTCTTGTAAACACAATTTAATACAACTTGGCATAAGCTGATGAAGAAATTCTTAAGTATTGAAGTATGCTCTATAAATTGTAAAAATAATAACCCTTGTCCTCGTTCTTTTCAAGTATTGTCAGTAGTTGATTATGCTATCATGTACACCACACTTTACTTTATAACATACATCAGGAACAAAAACGAATCACGTGCGTAATAAGCTTATTTAAATCTTCAGTTATTTTAAACAACATTTTTAAAAATATAACGTTGTGAGTTTTAATCCCGTCCACCTTCGCTCTTTCACGTGTGAACCTTACACCTTAACCGTAGAATAATTCTGCGCCTTCGCGTGCAGGAAACTCGAAAACACATTATAAATATTCGTCTCAGTACACGATATATCCTTAGAGACAATTTTTATGTTAGCGAGAATTCTTTTGTATCACATTATAAAAGATACGTAAAGTAATTTTATATTTTCATAAGTGTCTCGTTAGGCGGGAACGGTGGCACGTGGCTCGTAATATCCGCTACGGTCGCGGCCTGTCGTACCCTTTTATTCTCACATATTAAATTATCGCCAAATGTTCCGTCCCAGATTTATTTCCACGCGGCTTGACTATACGTGTGATTTGAACATTATACTAGAAACAAGGCTCCCGGGCCAGCTACGCGACGACTTGGCGGATTGTTGGGAACGACGAAACATTTCGCGAAAGAATGTTTTCTGAATAAGATCCTCTGTCTTCGAGTGAAAGCGGAAAGAACCAATTACAACTTATGAACAATTGAATAAAATGAAAATATATATGATGATAGCAATAGCAATTTATTTTTTAGCGAGAAGAGTTTCACTGTATCTCATGGACATCTAGGACAAATCTGTGTATCTGTTATGTTTGAAACAGTACGGTCGTAAGTTCGTCGCACGGAATATTAATTACTTAGTACCTATTAGTATGTTTAGATAATAACAAATACATAGACAGACATCTCAGTTTTATTTGCTTGTCTAAATATTAGTTACTTTGGCTGTAATGAGAATTCTGTTACATATTGTTTCTTTGCTGTCTGCGTCAATCAAGTCTCGTTCGTTCTCTAAATATTCATACGTTACTTTGTTTGCAACTTTTGTCTCATTGTCTAGTAACGTAAAGTACACAGCTTTATCATCTCCAAGAGAAAGTTAACATAATTTATTGGAGCTTTTACGAGCGAAATTAATGTTGGAGTGTTCGGCAAGAGTATTACCGTTTGATCTTGTCTAATGAGTGTGGCTTCTAGAGTGTGTATCACTTAGCTCGAGGATCCCATCACGCGCTTCTCACTCGTTCTCATTCACAAAATGTTTACATATGTATAATACATTTACATTTGTATTACCTGGGGCGCCGTATCTAATTTCCACTTCACTACTATTACATTTAATTAGACAAACAGAGCACTGGTTATGGAAGTGGATACCGATGTTGTGCGTGAGATAATAGTAAATATTAGCACTGCATGTAATGTAAGTTCAACCTATCTTGGTGTTCGTAGCTTTAATGAAAATAGTACTATCAAACGTTACAAAATAATTTTGTTTGAAGACAAAATTATTTTGTCACAATATCATTTTAATATTACAATATCATTTTTCCGTAATTAATTTTCTTTCATCACAAAAAATCTTCAACTTAGTTACTTCGTAGAGATATTTGGTAGTGGTACATAATTTAAGTTTGGATGTGGAAGCGCGGATGGTGACACAATTAACTACTTAGCGTTAGCATCAGCTCGCAGCGGAACTAACCGCGAACTTGCGTTCTCACAGGAAGAGTTTTCGTTGAAAACTCCTAGGTACTGTTATCCAGTCCAATTCGACACGATCCAATTTTGTATGCCGAAAATCTCTGTACACGTACGAGAACCATTTCCTCGCTCCGCTGGCTGACATAGTGAAAACGTCCATGCATTGTATCGGCCGCATGTCTGACATCATCTGACACCACTGCAGCTGCATACCAATGATAGACTAGTTCATTGTTATTTCATGAATTAAATCATTTTTTCAATGGCGAAAGACGGCTTTTTACAGTGCTTGCACGCATTTGACCGCGATCTCACCAATGAAAAGACAATGCGATCTAAAAGGAAATCTTGTTTGAAAACTTCGGATTATATTATTTGCAGAAAACGGAGCCCGGTAGGATTATAATCTAATTGAAATTATTTTCGTAATCTCTTATATCGTCTACTACCTGATACCGAATATTGTCTTTTTACATTGTTGTAATTCTACCCAAATTATTAGGTTTCTATTTATTACTCATAAAATAAATTCGATGAAGTAAGCTAAATTACTTTTTGAAGACACAATTTTATTTTTAGTTCATTCCATTCAAGATAATTTCTGGGTCACGCCTTTGAGGGTTTGTGGCAATGATTGGTTCATACTTCTTCCGAAGGAAATTACAAATTCGTAGTTGGTTGTCACTATTATTAGAAGAAAGGAGCCAAAAGAGATAAATTTTCATCATCAATTCCCTCGCTGCTGGAATATTGTGACTGGTCTACTACATTTATTTTTAATTTATATTGGTCTAAAATGATGTAGCAAATATTAACACATTAGAGAATTCACTCGCAAATTTTCACGCGATATCTATTTAAAACGTTAACTAATTTTGTATATGAAGGTACATAAACTCGCAAATTCCAAATGTCTTTGATGCAAATCACAAATCCTATACATGGAATCGAATCTTCCCATTTCACTGCTCTGAAATTTACTTATATACTGATAATCCCCGTACTTGTATGAGGATTATTTCCTTGTACTGACTGACAATGAATGCGTGCAGCGTGCATTGTTTTTGGGCCGCAGGACTGACATCATCCTGTCTGTCGGCACTACCGCCTGCCACTATATGGTACTTGTTATTTCATAAACATTATTAATGTTCGTTTTATTCCTAGTGGAGTACATGATGTGTAAAACATAAAGGCGTATGTAACTGGATTGAATAGAGTTATAGTTACCGCTCCGATATGGGCAGTCTATAAAAAAGCGCCGAAAAAGTTCGCTATCCGTTCAGCAACGGATTCCTCCAGTGATGAAAAAGTCCATAAATGTGTACTACAACAACAGATGCCTACGAAAAGTAAAAAAAACAACAAATAAAAGCAAATTGTAAACATTTTCCTTGTTTACGGTAAAGTGAGTTAGACGGTGTATGAAGGTAGATACTGTAAGTTCTTATAATTTTGATAAAAAATAAGTTTTCAGTATCGTGTGTGCACAAAACACTCGCATTGACAATTTGCCAAGTATGCCTAACTTCGCAGATTTATCGAATATGCTAAAATAGAGAAACGTGAATTTTAAAAATGACGTTTGAATGAAAAATAGCGCCACAAAGTTTTTTTAGTTCGAGCTGTAATTCACCTACAGAAATACTTTTTACGAAAGTAAAGCTGCCATCGCGGCATCGTGGCATTTCGAGGTCACAACGTTTTTGTTAGTCATTTGGTCAAACTTTTAGTGCAGTGTCAATCTATCTTAAATATTCAGTTCAGCATTTAAACCTTTAAAAGTTAAACATTCATGAAGTTTGACACGGATTTTGGAGATCACATTCTTAAGTTTAATCAATGAATTGACGTTTAAAATGAAGAATTCTAGGAAAACAAAATCTACTTTAATTTTTTTTTAGTAGATTTACGTTTTCCCAATAATCAGAAATAAAGGAATACTATGTTTAAATCATGGTTTTAAAAAAACATATTATTAATGTATATAGGTTATAATTCTTAATAGGAGTACCTATTAAACATTGTTAGCAAACAGAGGTTTAATCAACCTCAAATAGAAACCACTCCTAGTCAATGACGGTCGTACGTGCTTTGATTCCCTAAGGACATAAATGGAATGTGGAGTGTTGGTGGTTATAGCAGCTCTAGAACGTTCTCGAACGCTGCTATTTGGCAGGAACAGGTAATGCCAGTAAGCTAGTTATTCAGGTGGAAAGCGAATAGATCGTATTACCGCTATACGAGAGTACTTCGATACGTTTAAAGTATAGTGCGACAGGATGAAATAAATCCGTTGAGACAGAAGTTAATTTGAAATAAATCGAACTTTATAACCTACTTTGGTAAATGGTTAGAATAAAAACACTTGTATAGACGGTATTTATACTGAGTCATACATGTTAACTGTATAATACAAATCGATAAGATAATAAGTTTTGTACTTGTACGTTTAACAATAGTTTACCCTCATCATCCTACGTGTAGCAACTGGGTTTTGGTTTTAGAATACTTATACACGAGGCAAATGTTTTAGTCCTCAGGGGTAGAAACGTATCTTTACTAAACGTATCATAACTTAAACGTACGATCCAATTGCGCTGGGGTAACAAATGCCCATGGGTGGACTGCATACTCGTTTGCTATCTTTAACTGTTAAAAAAAGTTTATTTTACGGATGTTTAGTTAGCTTAGTTTTCACGAAAATCAGTAACGTACATAAATGTGTAGGCGCTACCTACAGAAATATTTAATTGAGTACATATTTGGTCAACTATCTTCAAGAGATATATCATAATTATTTGCAATGATTAATGGTATGGGATACATTGAAAAAATGGATCGTGTCACGTAAGTCCGGTCACATTAGTTCCGGGATCGCAGCGGTCGAAGGATGTATCGCGGGAAGCCGCCCATAGATCACGTTTTATGTGTGACAAATAGTCTCGAGTTAGATGAAATTGCTTTTCGATAAATTCCGGCAAATAATGCCAGGTTACTGACGCGCGACCTCAGTCGTTTTCGACAATCTCATTTTGCGTACCGATGTCACTGTTAACATATATTTTATGTTGATCATCTTGTCATTTCGTCTGATCTCAATCCATTTTTGTCCCGCTGCTGGGCATGGGACTCCTCTCACATTAGGCCATAGTTCACTGCTCTGGTCAAATGTGAATTGATCGACATTGTCTCATATATCTCATCTATCATCAAAATATTGGGCATCGATTTTTTTCATAAAGATTTCAAACTACAGTTTCTACTAAGCCTAAGCCTATCTTTCTACTATGACCGGTCCAGTTATGATGATAATATTACGGATAAGTTTTTATTTCGATATTTTCTTCTCCCGCAAGATATGTGTTAGTTCGTTTATGTTGTACAGGACAGAAAAGTCAGAACGTGACCGGGAAACCACATCAGTGTGGTCAGCCGAATAATATATTTCACATATTGTTATGAACTATCACTGTCTGTACTTTAAACCTTTATATATCCCGCCTTATCTAATTTGTTTACCTTCCAGTTACTTAAGGCCCGGAAATATATTTTCTTACGAATTTTCTTACAACGTAACAGGGCAATAAAACATGCGAATTGTAAGTTTTACGTGGGTTTTATTGTGACCAATGTATCAAATATTTATGTTAGGCTCGGGCGAGGGAAGAAAATTTAGGGCAGGCTCAAAACTTGGTTTCGGTTTAATCTCTAGGGAGTACTGTGTCGGCATTTACGTTGATGTCGTACGAAGTTCATTTCATTGCTGATGTGATATAGTGACATTTTTATTTGTTGTTATGGAAGGCGACCTTTAATTTAGATTCTCTTGTTGGGAGTTATAATATAATAGAATGCGGTCTGTAGGCCGCTCAGTGAATTACAGTGGGTGCGTTGTCGCTGTTCTATTGTACTCCGGGCGAGCCTTGGATAATACACGAATCTTTTATTCAAGTGCCCTGGCCTCACTGGAACACCGCAAGAAAATAACAAAAAGATGAAGTCAACACTCATTGTGCCTCCTTCAATGGGATTTTGATGGATATGTATCATTGTAAAACTGCACTTTAGGTAATTAATAAAGCTTTAGGTTTTTTGTGCCTAGTGATGCTACCGCCTCACACACCAACCTTTTAAAAGTGTGTACTTTCACATCACATAAATTAAACCAAAATCAAAACTTCAGTATTGCTTTAACTACGTATAAACCTGCCTTTGCAGATTTCACTTAATAAAGTTGCGAACCTTCGTATGAGCATTTGTAACTTCAAGTAATCAGAATATAACACTACACGTTGCACTGCTATTTTATAGCAGAAATTATATTGTCGTAGTACTGCAAGTCTACATTATGCGACTTATAATCTCTCTTAATACGAATACTTCATGAGGAGGGAACCGTATGTATTTATGTAAATGTATGTTCATTTCCTTAATACTTATCGTTAGGTTCTTGATAGGTAACAATAGTAGTAATACGAGTATCGCAAACTGCAACTAGTCCAGGAGCTTCTTACAATAGAAGATTCTATTATTTTTGCCGTAGTATTTTTTGTTCTATTAATTGAGATATTTGTCCTTTTTATTTTATCTTTTAATTTAGAAAGTTTAATAGATAGGTACGAGTATATTAAAATGCAGATCGTTGCTTTTTCACTAACAGCGATAACGCTGATAATAGTTTTCGGTCAATTGTTTTTGTTGTCCTGATCAACATTTATAGCCTTATTCGTATGCGGGTCTACATCTAAAAAGGTTCGGGAACATTCAATAAAATTTTATTTTATTTCTATTTAAGAAAAATGACTGTCCCTGGATTTTCTGGATAAGGCTAACGTCGTCAAAGATTTTGAATAATAAACTCAGTGTACGTAATATTCTTGTGAATGAATTTTCTTATAATTAAATCGTGCGACCATAAAAGGTTTTGAATATTTAATATTGGTCAAAAGAATATTTAAAAATAACATATTTTTGTTACAGAAACGGTAAATAAGCATTCATCTCGCGTAATAAGTAAAAAATAAATACAACACCAAGTTATTTTTGTAGGAATCAAATGTGGTGTCAACAAAGTCGCAAATATTTTTACCGCAATGGCGCCACAATGAAGAGTTCTATTAGAATAAAATCTACGCTATGCTTCAATTCACAGGAAATAAGACATAGGAAACAAGTGTACATATGTATGCTCGCAAAGAAATGATCGCAAGGCAAATTGTTCTCTGAACACGAAGATTTTATCGTAAGGACTCGCGACTTCAAGCATGATTATTAGGTCGTTTATACCTATACATAACCCATGTAAGCAAGATATATTGTATATATTTGAACTATGTTTACAATATGAATATTATGATTATCATGGTTTGACACCTAAATAGCTTGTGAACGTGAATACTTAGCTTAAATTTTGATTAAAAAATGATGAATGTTTTTTAAAGTTATTGCAATTTAGTTACCGATGCTATATAATAATATGTACATTCCGTATATTACATTTTGATAATGTATTTTGGTTATGTTTGAAACATGATTGACTTATTTATATCGGCCATCAAAGTTATGCCCTACGTTAACTGTAGTTGTTGTGCCTTCCCGGCTAAAGGGAGTAGGTTAAGCGACCTAAAAGGTCGGCGATAAGACGAACAAGTGTCATTCCTAGCCCTAGAACCTTCTGAATTGGTATGTAAGCAAATGTGGACGACGAAAGTTTAATAAGCGTAGGCGACCCGAACCCTACTAACATGTTAAGAACGTATCTTTATTATATTACTTGTACCTACTTTACAATTAAATAAGATTCTTTACGGACCAACTTCACATCGCCCTTCCCAAATTTGCTTGATCCAAATGAGTTTCGATTCCGTGAAATTATTCGAACTCCAAATACGAGCTTATCAAACCCTATTGGAGATATATCCACTGAATCTTTCCATGATAAATATAGATAAACCAAAGGGTTACTTTCCCGCGTCTCGAGAAACGGTAATTTGTATGTAGCCGGCCTACATTTTCGTTCACTGGTTCACCCTTCTTTCGGGTTCGTTCTAACAAGTTCACCGAGTCACCATTAATCATACATAAGCATTATCTTGCGATTCGATATGTCGGGGGTGTGATGTGCGTACGCAATCGCATACTTATACGCAGAGGTCTGAGTATCAACTTTAACGTATTCATCTTCTGCATTATCGGCCTTGGTGTCTTCTACGTGTTTATTCTACGTGTTTATTTTTCCCTTTTTTAAGTTTGAGAGAGTTCAATGTCTATGTTACTTAAATGGTACAACTTTACTATATTTAAATACATGAAATCGAAGATGCATGCATTTTTATGTACCCTATTAGGAATAAGTTACGTCATTTTATATTTTTAGATTTTACAGACTAATTTTGTGAGTGAGTTGTTACAATCTTACTGTGTGTAAATAATATAATTTATTGAGCGATGATTACCATAAAAGTTGTAAACAATTACTTCAAATATATTTTCTTAGCTACGATTAAGACGTTCTTACCATTAATCTTACTTCTTTACCATATGGAGTAATATAAATTTAAGATTTAAATACACTTGTAAGAGAACATTGTAGGCGCCCTGTGCTTTGTAGCTCTGTTGTTCGTAGTTTGCTTAATAAGCTTTATTTTCCCCGAAAGGTAGGCTTACTATAAATAAACATGGATCATTAATCAATGGGGGTTCTCATGCGCTGAGTGATACGAAACGCTCCATTTCCATTTTCGGTTCAAATATCGTGAAATACTTCCACCTGGTGACTCGGGTGCGTACCCTGCGTGAAACGGGAAGAAATAGTTTACAAATGTTATGTAGGATCTACTGCCCGCGGCTTCGTTTACAGTTTGGTCAATTTTATCATAAGTTTCAGTAAAAAGTTAAACATAAATAGGGGTTTTAAAAAAAGTCTAATTAAATTACTTTACATGACATTCGGTGTGTGTTCAGCTTAAACATACTGTGTTTGATTAATAATACAAATAAGATATAGATCTCTTCAATCCAATTTAAGAATTGGATATTAATTTTCGACACCGTCCATTTTAAATTTGTATAAACTTTCGACTATCATAATGTAAATAAACAGTAACTTAATAACATTTTTATAGAACAAAAAACAAATATAGCTATGATGTATGATGAAATAAAACAATGACTAGATGTTAAGTGAAGTTTGCTACAATACATGACAACAAACCGCATTCGAATCGGAGCAGCCGTTCCTGTGATTAGCGTGCACACTCACACAGATAAACAGACATAATGTTCTTTACTCTAAACCCTTAGTATCGGTTTCTCCCAAATATCTTTCAAGTACACACAGCGATAAGTTACAGATATATTATATTTATAGATATACACCAATATATGGTACGTATACTGGGCTTACCCAGTCATATTTACTGTCAAGAATTTGGCTTCGTAGTGATGTTAGCTATTTACAGTATGAGCGTTGTAATAGCATTGTTGGTGCATAAATTGTTAAAATATCCGTATAATATAGAAGTAGAGAACGAGCATGCAGTTCACCTGATGTTAACTGGTTACATAAGTCCGTGGATAACAAATAGGATAGAATCCTACTCGTTGACGACAGATATGTTGTTATCCGCGAAGAATAAGGTGTTTGTCTCCATTTTAAATATGGCCGACAACCATGCTTCTCAAATCTAAGCAATCGATTTGTTTTATGGAGGATCTTGAGGTCATGAGGTTATGAGGTCTTCATTTCATTATACTCGTTCCATCACCGAACATATGTATTGTTGGGTGCTATTATCTGGTTTATTGAGGTCAATACATATTGTTATAATAACGCAATGCAATATGTTGGATCTGTAATTACTGTGTACTTACACGTGCAGTAAATTTAACGTTGACACCTTAATGTATGATTGTACAATATGTAATCGTATACAATTATAACTTTAGCTACTATTACAATCAATACAGATTTCTGGCTGTTTCAAACAAATTTATCGATAATTTAGTTTTAAATCTCTTTGTGAATGGAGTGTAGCAACCTAAGATTTACTAATAATTACTAAGAATTCATTATCCGTCTGTCACGTTATCTTGAACCATAGTAGGTAGACTTTCTTAGTAGTTAGATTCTAATTAGCACTACTATGGCCGCAACAAAATAATTTAATAATCTATACATATAATAAATCAGTAAAATTCGTGTGTCTGTACATTCATCGATGTTCAAATAGTATTAGCACCCTTTTCAATGTTTTTTAATTGTTTTGTCTGTCAGTTTGTCTGTAAGTACTGGACGGATTCTAATGAAACTTTTTTTGGTGTATCGATACTAAGCCGCTCATTCCTACGGAAAATTCAGTAATATTTTTATATGGCAGAACAACTTTGCCGGGTCAGCTACTGTTAAAATAAACTTTAATACGACGGCATTTAGTTTGATCTTAGAAACTACATTTATAAAAATATTCATCTGATTTCTGAATTTGATTACAACACTATTTATCGGCCGATCACATTCTAGTTTCCTAGCAGCGAAACGCTGTTTTGAAAAATGTTTTAAAGTACAAAAACGTGTAAGAATTACGTATATTGCACATTCGTTTCCTATCAGTATTTTAGTACAACTGATATAACAATATATTATTTGAGCTCGTATAAATACAGATTATAAACGATCTGCTTGTATAGTTTGCCAAATTAAACCATAAACATTTACATTTTCTTTATAAGTACATACAATAAATAAATTATGAAACCATCATCGCGCTATGGATCACGTGATATATGGTTTAATGTTGGCTACATTGTAGAACTGAACCGTCGTTGTAAATTCACTGAATTTCAAAGCGTTTCAGCTAGATAATTCGAACATGTAGGTATGAAATAGGAATCGAATTGGCTTTGGACGTCAAAGGTATTACTGATTGAAATGACGATAAAACTTTTCACACATGACGTAATATAAATTCGTAAACGCTCGTTTATTGTTATAACAAATAAAACCGTGCTTTTTAGGGTTACGTATCTAATGGGTGCCATCAGCACCTTATTAATAAGACTTCGTTGCCGACTCGTCTGTCAATCACAGAACATGGTCTTAAGAAAGGCGCGAAAAGAGCTCTCCTCCAAAGCCGGCGACGCATTGGCGGTCCCTCTGCTGCTGCAAATGTCCATAGGCGACAATGACTTACCATCAGGTAGCCCGTCTGCCTTATCGCTAGGTTTAGATATGTAAAAAACACTATTTCATGAACCGTACTAATATAAGTAGACTTGACATTTTGCGATTGTGGTTTTTGGGAGGGAAACAGTTAAACTATTTGACTCTGAAAAGTCTACAATGTAGAACAACGTCATCTAGTTTTTCATAATTACTTAACTAATAATTTGAATAATTTCAAATTTCTTTTAATCAGTCACATCATTAATGTTTGTAGCGCGATGCTTTATTAACGCTTTAAGGAATACACCATCATTCTTGTATTATAGTATTTTGTGGTTATATATATACATATTTGCACGTTCCTATTTACCACATACGAAGGTGTGGGAAGGGCTTCCTAAGATGTTCCGACTATAACTATGACTCAGTTATTAAAAAAAAAATGACAATAGAATTCTCGTTTCAAAACGGTGATACAAGGATACATAGGCGAACTCTCTGGTATTATATTTAGATATTTGATACAAAACACTGCAGAGAAACAGACTTGATTAACATAAAGAAATATGTACACCGAAAAACAGATGCCCGGAGAAAGCAATAGGATTATGCGAAAGTCCAGAAGGAATGATATAACATTTTCATCAACTTTGAGTATCTGCTCTCAAGAGCTGACTCACAAGTAAATATTTATTATGTTCTCCGTATCAATACGAGTAATATCAGAAAGGTAAGAATCAATCAGGATTATAAGACCCTCGGACCCATGGTAAACTTAATATTAAATGATGAATGGAAGAGTATTAACTAATAAACATTTTCTATAAAAAATACTTATAAATAAATGCAGCAAGAGAATTTACTTTTTTGATTTTTTAATAAAATACGGCTGGCGGCGTATTTGTATAGAATTTACCGGTAGTATTATGAAATTATGGGTGGATTATTTTCGTTCAATTAACAGTCTTTTTATTTCATTATAAACGAAGGCTTAGTTGAAATCACTTTAAAAAAGAAATGAGAAAAATACACACGTGGAAAAATATCGTACTTTATTTATTTAATTCAGATTGTAATGAATTTATCATTACAAACTTTTGTTCTGTTTCTGTAATAGTTAACAATAATGTAAAATAATCAGTACAATTTACGTGCATAATACATGTTACGACGGTAATAATTTACCGACAAAATCCATAATACGCTGCATTTCGCAAATTCACTGGACCAGAAGAAGTTTCGTGCTGAAAAATTGTTCTTCCAAACATATTCCATGAATACTTTAGGTGCATCATAAATAACTACAGCTCTTAGACCGAAATAAGAAAATATGCTCTGCATTCCATTGAGAACTTCAGTGGGTTCGGAGATGGCGAATTAAATTTACGTTTAAATTAGAGTACGATTTATCTAGGAAGTTAATTTTAAAACTTAACTTAGTGCAGCCGGATCCTATTAGCCCCAGTGTTTGCACAGCATTGTGGCTGGTTGCGCAGCGTTCTGTCCTCAGCCCTAGCTTATTATCGTGTAATGAAATTATTATTCATAGCACGTCTCTACAATTATCTTGTGCTTGTGTTTGTCAGCGCAATATATCAATATTGCATAAATGAGATAATATTAGATATCAACTCTTAATAAAGCGTATAGAAATATGCATATATATGTATAAGTAGGTACATTTACATTTTAATATTAAGAAACGTCCTCACAATAACAATTTCATCTGTGTGTCGTGCAATTTTGCAGCAACTTTTGTATATTTAAATTAAACCAGTTTTTCCTCTTAGCGCCATGGTATTTTTGTTCCGAGCAGAATTATCTCTGATAGTTTTAGGAAGCCGTGCACGCTAGAATAAATACGAATATTTCCGCACATCTTTATACCTTTATGTGTAATGCACATTCTCCGGGAAGAGGCGAAGAATTTTTCGTCGAAGTTCCGCATATAGAAAAATCTGCAAATAACAGAAAGTCATGATTATTTTAAAGTATTAAAATTTTAAACATTGCATTCGTTTTTCTAGAAATACTGTGATAAAGATAATCATGATATGCTTATAAAAGTATATATGCTTATAAAAGTATATATGCTTATAAAAGTATATCATTTATTAGTATTCCAATACCTCAAATAAAAAATATAGCTTTATTATAAAGATACTTTGAAGAAGTAATTAACTCTTTAATTTATGTATCGTAAATATACTTAGGAATTGAGAGAACAAGCTTTAAAGGGTGCGAGCGCGCGATTGAGTCAAGAGTTGACTTAAGAATAACTAACTCATTTAAAGGGTTAATTCTATTTATCCCAACTTCACGAAGCTTCTTCTTCGGTGCATACTGTATAATTCGATTGTTTTTGTTATTTTCGTGTATAGTTTCTTGCTTTAAAACATACGAATCGTAGGTATCATTAAAAGTTGCTTACGTGTGATATGATATTTTCTTGTTAGGAAAAAGTTTCAGTAAAGAATCTTAACGGAATCGCGAAAGCTGTTGAAACCTTGCTTCTTTTTTCATGTTTTAACGTTGACGTGTTTCGTGCAGTTTTCACCGTCATCCAGGTTTTTAAGTTGGGTTTTAACATAGCGTGTTCTAACGATAGAAATGAATAAAATGATTCTAAACTGATAAAACTATCAACTTATCAAACTGTCACTATTTGTGCTTGGAAATAGTCACATAGCCAAATGGTTTGTTTTCGTAACTATATTAATTATCTTGAAGCTGTGCGCGAATAAACACTCATCGCAAACGTTGGTCCGTATTATAGAAGAAGCGGGCTTACGGCTCGAGTCGGAAGTCAAGAGTTGGCCGCCGGCGAGCGGCTCCCCTATATCCCGTTTTCCCACTTTCACACTTGTCGGTTCCCTTGCAAGAAATCTCTTCTTCTTTGTGAAGAAATATAGTGCCGTCTCCGGTTGCCAAAAGGAACTTGTAGAATAAATTAGCTGTCTACTCAGATCTAAGCGCTGTATTTATACGATACGGCCATTTTCTACTTTAGTCGGTATTTAATTCACGATTTTATGTTGGTACTTAATACATGTTTGTAATGAAATATGTGACACAGGGATACATTTGCAAATATATTTGCGGCAAGTGAGGTTTAATTAAATGTATTCAACATTTAATTATCACATTAAATAAAATGAGATATTTGTTTCGTCATCAATATTTAAAAAAAAATATTTTGTATACTTTATTATTTTGAGTGAAATTTACTATATTTAATATTAACATTTATAGACAGATAGTGATCATTTTAAAATGCTGTCAGTGGAAGAAATTATTTAGTGGAAGTATTCAATTTAGGTACACAGTTATTACGATTTACTATTGTATTGTATTGTAAGATATCAACAAGTAATGTTTGCCTACGCTTTGCCTGCGCTTCACATTTATTTGGGTCACTATTTACAGAATTCCATTAATTACTGTGACAAGCGTCAACAGTATTTACCAGTTTGTATATTCGCGACACTAGCGTGCAATTTATGGAATCGTATTGGACTAGTCGTTTTGTAAACAAGCACAGAGTAGGTACACGTTCCATGTAAGCTTAGTCGTAAAATATTAGAAAATGTTCTTTGCATTGCGGCATAACTACTAATAAGCTATACGACATAGCTACTAAACTTATTTTATTGCCTAAGGGTCCAGGGAATAAAATTGTATGATTCTTTGATACTGTAGAACGAAATAGGATTTCGTAAAGCGACTGTGAAAATATTTGTTTAAACTTCGCAAGACTATCTTGTACTACACGCTTTCTAATGGATTATTTTCATCTTTTGTCATCCGTTTACTTCTAACATGATGTAACAAAGAAACGACAGAGATAATGTCTTGGAAACAATTATAATAAGTAGTAGAGTGGAGAATGCTGTTATAAATATTCAGTTACTTAATAATAAAGTGGAGTATTCGTATAATATAGTGTCGTCTTCTTTTGGCAAAAGGAACACGCAAAGTAAATTAGCTCGCTCATGTATTATGCGTGAAGTAGTTTTCTCCCTGCAGTTGTTTTGAGATTACTACTTTTATTATTATGGCGAAAATATTTTTTATGTAAAGGAAAGTAAACCAGGAAAACAGGCAATCTAATGCTGAGTAGTTGCTGCTCTCCTTTTTAACTTTAAGTAATCATAAAACAATACAAATATCCAGCCTAAAGTCAATCATAAAAAACTTCTCTTACATTTAACGTCGAGTTCAATTTTACTATTTAGATTCACGTCCTTCATTGCAACAGTAATATATTTTTGATGATTGTTGAAAAGACCTTTGCTGAATATAAACACGAACTTATACAGATAAATCCAAGCATACTACAAACTTTATTCATACCGAAAAACTAGCGCCGAAACTTCAATAGGTATATTAAACCAAGCTCGACACAATACAGGTTTGAGTCCCCAGTTCATACAATAAAGGGTTGAATGAGTTGTCATAAGAGCGCATAAGTTTGCTCAGTCGGTTGTTTTAGTTCTCAGCGATTCTGAATCTGGGAAGGTCTACCAGCTAAGAAGCTGTATAATTACTCAACTTTAACAGAATGCTTCGTACAGTCATTAATGTATTACAAATATGTTCGTATAATCGCATCAGTATCTAAGATATGAAAACTAATCTAATTAGAGTCAACCGCAGTACAAACTTCGGCAGCTAGTAAGGACTGGCACATACACTTCAATTTATGGTAAAGCAAGCACAAACTCCCACCGCTACACAAAAGACGTTTGAGTCAATAGCGACCCATCTTTATTTGTACAATATAAAAAGAAAAAGATTTCGCGTACGTACGAAATTTTGTTCACAATTCATTTACTGAAATAATATAAATGACTAATAATAATATTAGTTACTAATTTGTGTCGGTGATATCAATTTTAGATTAATCTAGCCTATTAAAATATGTGAAGGTGTATTTTGAAATACCATTTTAGATTAATCTAGCCTATTAAAATATGTGAAATATGTGTATTTTGAAATACCAAACACAGTAGTATTTAGTAAATCTCGTCAGCGAGTAACTTTCTCGGAAGTCCCTGTGTCATGATTGAAATGGTAGGTAATTCATATGTTAATTTTTTTTTTTTTATTGTGTAAAGGTAGGAAACGAGCATGCAGTCCACCTGATGGTAAGTGGCTACTGCCGCCCATGGACATCAG
>DWNR01000681.1:0-18173 GCA_018250455.1 Polygonus leo | reverse complement strand
CAAGGAACATTTAAAAAAAAGAATTGTTAAAATTGCTCCATGCGTTGTTGAGTTATGCGCTTACCAACACATTTTGCGATTCATTTTTATATTATAGATAAATTGATAAATTAAGTCTCATACGCATGTAATTTTGAAAAATAATTGAAGATCGTGCCTGCGATATGTACTCGGTCCCCCAGCATACGAAATCGAGCTCTTAACCACTATGCTAACAGTGTTTCTTTAAAACTTTATTAGTATACATAAAATAAAAAAAAAAGAAATCCTTGCAAAAGTATCTGTATTGCTTTAAATTTCATTTTCATTACATTTAATTTCAGTTTCAGTTTCTTACCACTTCAGTTTCAATATCTTACCACTCGTAAATAAATAATATAAATATTAGCTATTTAAAAATAAAGTGTTTAAAAAACGTTTTGCCATATTTATTCCTATCGGCACACATTTCAACCGTAATTTAGTATGGAGCTAACATATCTGTTTGTAAAATAAGAAGAATGGATATCTACGTTCATCAACACACATCCATTTTCTTTATACACATTGAACGGAATATTGAATGAATTACGACAGTACGAGGAAATAATTGACGACGTGAAACGTTTGATTCAAGCGAAAATCAGTTGAATGTCGAAATGAATAGAGCTTCTTGTTGCTTGTAGCAACAAACAAATGATATGTGGCATATTAATGATGAAGGTACCTATCAGTATATTATCAGTAACATTTAAATGATTGGGTAGGCCGCGCACATGCGTTCTAATTTAGTCGTTAGAGGATACTTGTGTTTGCCAATGTATACTAACACTGTAAAGCTGAAGAGTTTGTTTGTTTGAACACGCTAATCGCAGGAACTACTTGCTTGAATTAAAAGATATATTTGTATATTAAATAGTTCATTTATTGAGGAAGGCTGTAGGCATGTTATAACATCACGCTAAAACGTTTAAGGAGCACAGTATCAACGAAGAATGTTGCAAAAACGGGGAAAATTTGATCCACTCTTTCTTATATAAAGCAAACGTAGTTTTGTATGCAAAAGCGTAGTAAATAAAATATGGTTGACAGTATCGCTAATACAACTGTCATAATTCTCCGTGAAGCAATTATTGCGTTTTGATTAGAAGAAGCATGGTTGTCGGCTATTACAAAAGAGGCGAATATTTTAGTCCCCAGGTAGCAAAGCATCTGTAGTCAAACTTAGGTACGATTAAATCGTACTTGGGAATGACAAATGTCCATGGACACAGTGACTATTTCCTATCAAGTGGACTGCATGCTCGTTTGCTACCCACATACGATAAAAATACAAGAGGCGACCATCTCAGTGTTTAGTGCACACTCAAAAACCCCCTCTAGCCCAGGTCTTTTTTCCCAATTCAGACCTTAGTTGGCTTGCCTTAAACGCTCGGTGGAGCTGTAAAGGCCAGTAGGGCTAACAACAACTACACATTCGTAAAAAAACACTCGAAAAGTTTTGATTAGCGGTTACATTTGTACAGAAAGCCGTAATAAAATAGCCGTATAAAATATATAAACAAATATAAGGAAAATAACCGCCGAAAAACAAATTCCTAGGAATAGGTTCCCGTTGGTACCCTTAGGGTACGGAACCCTAAAAACACAAAAACGTGTCACACAAAGAACCTTTCAAATTTTAAATCGAATATGACTTTACGGTAGATAAAGACTGAGTCTATCAAAAGCCGTTCAATTTTCTTTATAAATATTGAACGGAATCTGACGGCATATTGAATGAATTATTGGAGAACGTGGAAATAATTCACTACGAAAATTGTATCTGGTTCAGTTTACAAGCTCTGTTACGCTAAAAGGATTCTCGTGTAGAGACTTTTGTTATTTTGTTACATTGAAACATTTGTTTTTGTTATGACGAGGCAGTTTTCAGTCTTGGTTTTTTGTTTTAAGGTATTGTTATACATTACATAAAAGATTTAACTGATTGAATTTCTTTTTAGGATTGCGTACCTACTGCATGTCAACGAAATCCTTTTACCAAGACTCTGTTGTCTGTCTGTCCATCGAGGACCATCCGTCATGACGTCTGTCACAAATTTCTTGGTCATTTATGGGTATGTATACATTTGATATTTTTATAGAATGTGTAATACAACGGTAATTATAGCAAGATATAGGTATGCTATAGGGGAACGTGAAAATAGTTCAGAATTACAGATAATGAAGGTAAATTTGTAGTATGCTAATATAAAAGTTCAAAATATACACTATCAATACATCTACCACTCAAATAGACAAATAAAAATTGTTGACCAAAAATAGATCCGACTACCAAGTGCATATGACATGAAGGAGGAGATGGCACCGATATAAAATTATTAATTACACAGGCCCACAAAAAAGTGGTGTGTGCTGGGTGTCAGACCCACATAGTCCGACATATTTTTCCCACTGAACACGAATTTGTAGTCAAAGTTGGGGTTGAAATTGCAAAAAATGGAGAAAAACCAAAAAAACCGATGAATATCACGATCTTGTATTATTTTCTGTATGATGTTATCACTTTTTAGTTCATCTTGAAGTCGATCCTATTTTTAGTCGTTTTTTTAAGTCCATACCCAATGGCTGCAAAAGAAACCCTATTACCAAGACTCTATGTAGAATTATCCGTCAATGTGTCCGTCCACAACATTACAAGCGAACGTAGAAATAATTCACTAGGAAAATTGTACCTAGTTCAGCTTACAAGCTCTGTTACGCTAAAAGGGTTCTCGTGTACCCTGTGTTATTTTATTACATCGGTTCATTTGTTGTGACGAGGTAGTTTTCAGAATTGTTTTTTTCTTTATTTAAGTATACCTTTTATTAGCTAGTACAGTGGAAATTAAAACTATTAGTACCCAAGTTCCGTGCCCAAAAGGATGCCAACGAGAATCTATTCCTAACGCTATCATTCTGTCTGTCACAGGGTTGTACCTCCTGCATAGTAATAGATAGAAACTTGATATTTTTACAGTGTATATAACTATGATGGCTACAAAACATGTATAGGATAGGAGAACGTAGTAATAATTTAGCAGGAAAATTGTATCTGGTTACAAGCTCTGTTACGCTAAAAGGATTCTCGTGTAGAGACTTTGTTATTTTTGTTACAGTGATTCATTTGTTTTTGTTGTGACTAAGCAGTTTTATTACAATTCACACCTTATTTATAAAATAAGATATAATTGGACTAAAAACTTTAAACAAATAATATTCCTCTTTAAGTCGCGTATCCAAATGGTGCAAATGGGACCCTATTACTAATACTCTCTCCCTGTGTGTCTTTTCGGCCGTCCGTCCACCCGTCATTCTATCTACGACATGTCGGTTTCTTTTAATAGTAATGGAAAGATAGCAAATAATTTTACAGCATGTGTTCATATGTACTACTATTAGCCGCTATAAGAAGAAATGTACCATAACATAGAAAAAAAAATTCAGCAGAAAAATTGTATCTGGTTCAAATTACAAGCTCTGTTTCGTTAAAAGGGTTCTCATGTAAAAATGTTAGTTTTTTAATATGATTCATATGCTTTTGTTGAGGCTTGAAGTAAATGTAAAAAGAGTGTGTAATGCAATAAAAAAACTGTATTTGATTTAGACTTTTACTTGATTTAATGTAACTTAAAGTAGTTTTTTGAGCTGACTTGATTAAGTTACTTGATCTAAGGCTACGTTAAAGGTTAATCTTATTTCGTGAGTCGGCTGAATTTGGAAAGCTATTCGTAGGTATGACGTCAATTTATTTTGCCGTCGTAGACGTAACGGATTATCTTAGGATTCATGTACATACGTACAATACTCATATACATTATGTACTTATTATACCCGGCAGACGTTATGCTTAAAGGCTCCAAAAAAGCGAATTGGACCAAGTTATAACAATAAATGTATTACATTTCTTTAAAATCAGTGAGGAGGAACATGTAGACACGGATTTTTAAATATTAAGATACACCGCGATGCAAATATAAGGAAATGGATACTTACCAATGAACAAAAAATATTATAATCGTTTATGTGATTTCTGCTTTTTGGTGATACTTAAAATTTGGGAGGACTGAGGACTAAGATCGCCTCGTATAGCCGGCAACCACGCCTGTCCAAACCGAAACACAATTATTGTTTCACGGAAGATTATGAGGGTGGCGGTGGTGCCTCCCCAGTCGAACTACAAGAGTTCTTCCACCTGACAAATACGAGTAGAAATAGATAAAGAAACATACACAATACCAAAATATGATGTGAGTATTCGATCCAGCAGTTGGCATATGGCTACTGCTATCCAGGAGGTCTATGACAAAAAAACTAATACTGTGCTTATTCCTGGTTATATCTTAGTGCCACCAGCATTACTTACTCCCGAAAAATAACATTATGTTAAACATCGTTTATCGAATCACAGAAATAACAGTACAATTTTTTTACGTCTAGATATGAAGAAAGATTGGATTTATCAATAACAATATCAAACGGCTGTCTATTAGCCGCTCAATCCACAATCTTGGCAGCGTTTCCATCATTATTTATGCTTGTAAATTTACCACTCACCGTTTCTTTGTTGAGATTGAAGATATGCTTTATTTCTGTTCAGATATATTTGGATATTGATTTTGATTTATGACTCAAAAGACTTTTGAGACTTTGAAAGTGAAAGTTTAAATGTATTATAGATTAGAACTAAACTATAGATGTTTTAAAAATATTTTTTTCCTTTCCCTGTTGTTTATTTATTTATTTACGCACATCACGTAAAAATAGTTGAGAATTAAAAATTAAACATATTTGATCTTCACTGGCTCAGGCATAATTAGGCATTTAATTTAACACAACAATTGAAGTGAAAATACACCAGATGCCATGTTTTCCAATCCACTAATTACTAGAGTCGTCAACACTTATTGAAAAATAGCAAACGCACACCCTAATGCATAATACTTTCCTTGTAAGTATGTATGGATTGGCTGCCGCCAATGACACTTTTGACATACAGGACAGGACTCTATTCGAGGATGTCTGCTAATACTACCTGCAATATTTGTACGTGCAAGATGTGGAATGAGCTTCCTCCCGAGGTATTGCCGATGCGCTATGACATGGAGTTCTCCAAAAAATGCGCGAAAAGAGCTCTCCTTCAAAGCCGACGATGCATTCGTTGGCGGTCCTTCTAGTGCTGCAAATGTCCATAGGCGACGGTGACTACTTACCATTGTGTGACTACGAGCTACCTGAGCTCGTCTGCCTTATCGCTAGGTTTAGATATAAAAAAAAAAAACTCGCGAAAAGACCGAATATTCCGGTATTACAGAAATAATATTTCAATTTTGTAATCCTCTAGATATGAAGAAAGATTGGATTTATCAATAACAATATCAAACGGCTGTCTATTAGCCGCTCAATCCACAATCTTGGCAGCGTTTCCATCATTATTTATGCTTGTAAATTTACCACTCACCGTTTCTTTGTTGAGATTGAAGATATGCTTTATTTCTCTTCAGATATATTTGGATATTGATTTTGATTTATGACTCAAACGTCTTTCGAGACTTTGTAAGTGTAAAAGTTGAACTGAGTACGTTATAATATTATTTATTCAACTTTCCCTGTTGTGTTTGTGTTGTGTTATCTATATAAAAATAAAATGTCGTTTATTAGTCTTACTGAAACTGTGAAACTTGAGAACGGCTAAATCGATTTGGCTGATCGTGGTTTAACGTATTTGTAAAAGGCCCAGAAAGGTTTAAACGAGAGAAATTACAAAGAAATTGTAAGGAAAAAGGTAAAATCAACAATTCTTTCTCATTCAAACTATTCACACCTGTCAAACAGGGTACGTTCAGAAATTAATTAACATGCAAGAAGCTTAAAACGAACAATAGCTTAGAAATGCGGAATTTTAAAAGACCCAGCATAAGTTCGCATGGCAATTTTTGACGCATTATTTAATTCTTAGGCGACATGATGTTAAATAATAAAAAGGTATTATGTACGCTTTTTAAATTTAGTCGTTTAAATCGGACTGTTGAGGACCGTAACGAATCCAAATGATGTGGATGAAACCTCATCCTTCGGCGAGTGGTGACTGCAGATTGCCATCCTATTTACAAAGGTTGACAGATGATACTAACACAGAGGTCTAAGACCTTCCCTACGTGTCTAGTATATTCGGTAAACGAGCCAGTACCAAGACAGAAACATGGCGGCAATACCTCCCCGGTCGGACTACACAAGTTCTACCAACTGTAAATGTTATAATTTTGTCCACGAAACAAGTGTAGGTCCATAGTAGGACATTTTCCGAAAATTTTGCGAAAAGTAAGTGAATAACGAATGAAAGGAAAACACGGATTGTTTATATATTTCACACGAAACTTTTCGCGACATATTGCTTCGGAGGGAGTTGGGAAAATATTTTGTTTGGTCCGAATTATAAATCAATATACTTACTTCCCCATGTCGTGTGTTGTGAAACGGTCATTTGTTTGTTTATTTATTTTACCGAACAAATGTTTACAGAAGGAAATACATAAAGGCTTGTAAATTAATCATCTACTTAAAACATTTTTACCGCGAGCATTACAAAAATAAACAATTTAAGAAAAACAAAAACACTAAACGAAAAAAAAGTATATGAACAGTCAGTCAAATTAAAATGAAACTAATATGATAAATACGAAAGTAAGTATATTTATACGTTACTCTCTCACTTCTCATGAAATGAAATGAAATTATTTATTTATTACACAAATTTTGTTAAATTACAACATAATTTGAGATCTTGACGGTATATTAATGTTATATTATGAGCCTGTCGAAAACACAGCGTCGCTTATGAAGAAGCATAGTGTACTCACCTTATATCCAACCTTATACTTACGGTTTGAATGTTTCGTGCCAGATTTTCGATCATGAAATATTTTTCAAATAGCTGTCACCAGAAGACGCGATTCCAGCGAAATTGTCATTGCGTGTGTTACTCGCCGCCATTTAAGTTCGTAAAATTTTATTTTACTAAATAATTATTGTAAAAATACAAAAAAGGGTATAAAACGGCATTTAAATAGTACATTAATGCTGTTATGTATATTAATTATGATTGAGGACACCGAAAGGCGGTTTCAAAATTCAAAAAGTTTGCGAAATTCAAGACGAGTCGTCGAAGTAAAATTCATCTACCTCTTCTCCCGATAGTGAGAGACCGTATCACGATGGGTAGTGGAAGCGAACAGCTGACCCACAGGTCGATGGTTTAATAACTCAGGTGAGTTATCTTTCAAATTTATATATGCATAGTATCGGCGGCTCGTACCAAGTGGAAACTCCATAACCATTAATATATTATTTTATATGTAATAATAGTAATGGAGCATTTACAAATTTTATTTCTAACCCTAATGGGTTCAGGAGGCTGTTAAATTTAGATGCAATTAAGGTGTGTATAATAAGTCAAAACTAATCAGGACTACTTCACCTGATAGATTATTCTTCACTTGATAATTTAAACTTATTAGGGAATAACAATATTTTTGACTTCTTCTCTGGAAACACGTCTGGTATTCCAGGGCGTTACAAACCTTTGCAGCTACTCCAGCTTATGTGGATTTATAATTAAACAATGAACTTCGTCATCTAAGTAAAAAAAAAATGTATTATTAGAAACAGGAGAACATTTACTTTTTATTTTTTGAGAGGGCATTTACTTAATACTTATTTTTGGATTTGTAATCCAGAACGTAAATTGTTAATTGGGCCTGTCATTCACCCAAGAACTTAATGCTACGAATCCATTTGATAAGATTTTATCAGATTTTACCAACAATTCGAAAATATAATAAATATGGAGAACACTCTGCATAACAGAGTTATTTAATTGACACTTTGTAATATTTCTCCAAGCGGGGAACATCTCTTCTTTATAGAGCAATACAGCCACTAATACATTTACTGGAAGGCCTAATACATTTATTGCTAAACCCTCTACTTTTATTAAAAGATTGGCTTCGGGAGCCTATCCCCTCAACTTATTTTTTGAATCAAATAAACAATAATCTGCAAAGCAACAGAGAGGTAACGATACTTTTAGGGGAAGGTCAAGGACACAAATCTTCCTTTCGTTCTCGTCAGTAAGGATCAACGAGATGCCAGAATAAATGACTGGACTATGATGGACTTCAGAGGAGGGTGTTTAGTGGCATTTCGAATGCCTTTCTTCAAGACCACCACTGATATCCATTCATCCATGATATATCCAGTCATATATCCAATTAGGAGTGATTCAAAATTTACTAAGAAACTCCAAATAATTTAAGAACCTGGACTTTTACGAATGTTTATAGTAACAAAAAGTGACGGGGGAGGTAAGACACACTATCGTCTTGAGAGGTCTTTACACATATACAAATTTGTATTGGTCATTACCAATTACTAAGCGATTTCGTTTGATCCCCCAAACGTCAGTTCCAGATTTCTTGCAGCAAAACGATCTGGCTTATTTTAACATGTCTATAGGCCTTTCTCACAGACCCCTCGTACGGGTAATTTATTTGGTAAGGTCTTTCAGATGACTTGCCAATATTTGGCCTATTGTCAGCCCCGCGGTTATTTGCCGCAATCTCTTGCTGGGTTGCGAAAACTCTACGCGAGAGAAGTTGTCGGGTTCTAGCGTATCTAGACGACTACCTTCTGGCTCTTTAAAGTCAGACTATATTGATCCACGAGGCCGCGGAGGCCGTGGAGCTCCTGAGAGCACTGGGCTGGCAGGTAAACTTTGGGAAAATAATTCTAGTACCTACAAACTATCGAGCTTTTAGGTCCGGAACAGAAGGCTCAAACAAATATAATGTGTTTGCCCGAAAAGAGGGTCTTGAAGAGATATCGCAAAGGAGGGTCTGCAAACTTCGTCAGTTGCAACATGTCCTAGGCCTTCTAAATTCTTGCTTGCATGGTTGATGCAAAAGGTCACCTTCATTGCCGCCACATGCAACTGTAAGTTCAAAGGTTTCAAAACGACCCTCGAAGGGTTGTTTGTTTATCGGACGAAGCTCTAAAAGCAATGCAGTGGAGGTGCGAAACCATAAATACCACTGCTGTTCAAATCCATCTGCCCAAAATAAACTATTTTCTGAACACAGATGCTTCAGACATAGGCTGGAAAGTTCAGGTGAATCTAACCCTTCTAACCGGGTCCTGAACGAGACGCCAACAGGCATGGCACAGCAACGAGAAGGGGATGTATGCAGTGTTTTGTGGCAATAAAGTATCAGGCACAAAATTAAGAAGATTCTCACATACTATTACCTACCTACCTACCTATATACCTTAAAAAATTCTACTACTTACTTAAAGATTCTTACATCCTATTACAGACCGACAACCGGATATTGATAGCGTATACATGCAAGGAGGTTAATAGGATTGCTTACACTGACATACGAACTGCTAGTTCTCTTGGGCCAATGGGATATAACACTGTTGGCTGAGTATCTTACCAGGAAGATACTTAATAGCGGACCGGTTGCCTCGGAGGCGGCCAGTACCGGAATGGCACCTGCTGCCACCAGCAACAACAGGGATATTGTATATGAGCAACTCCAGATATAAATCTCTTTGCCTCAAAGGTATCTACGGTAGTACCAAGATACGTGGCAATAGACTAGAGAGATCGTAGGGCACACTTTATAGATGCCTTCAGTCGAAATTGGGATTACCAATTAGCCTGAATATTTCTACTCCCGAATCTTATACCAAGAGTTCTAGCACATCTCAACAGAGCATAGGGCAATTACTTGTTAGTAACTCCGGATTGGGACCGTCCATAATTGAAAGCGGTCAGGATAGAAAATTCGCCAATAACATTGGACAAGTCCTGATAGACTTAACAACCAGTGTATCTTGCTTAAACCAACTAACAATGAAAGTTTGGATACTTGAGGATGGGATCAAAATATGAAGCTACTTGATCTGAAGAGCAGAAGAAATTACTAAGTAGATGCTGGCGAGGATCTAAGATAAAGACATATCTACCAGCATTGAAAAGATGGATAAGAATGTTAAGGACTTTCTTATAAAGCCATGTTACTCCATAGATCAGCTATCTCCACATATTGTGGTCAAGACGAAAAAATATTTTCTCCTATTTTTCGGTTAAAATTATATTAAGAGCTATTCAAAAAGCTGGGCTCTTACACATAAGAGCCCTAGCCCTAGATATTTATGTGGCTTACCAAAATCCCAGGATAAGATTCACTTTTTGAAGCAGCACGTACACTTGCAGCAATATTACAATAAGCGTCAGGTAGGAGATTATATGATCTTACATTGCTAGAGTTCACATACTCATGACAAATACAGGGGAGGCATTATGAGACCATAGCCTTCATATGGTTCTAAGACAGATGGAGAATCATATCGACAATCTCGATAGGACGTTAGAAAACACCAACTTGAGGCTATATGCCCTACTAGCTGACCCGGCAAACGTTGTTCTGCCATATAAAATATTACTGAATTTCACGTAGGAATTAACGTTTTTCCCGCAGTAAAAAGTGTTCTAAATGTTGACCAGGTTTAGTATCTATACACCAAAAAAAGTTTCATTCGAATCCGTCCAGTAGTTTCGGAGATTAGCCCGAACAAACAGATTTATTTTACTGTTTTATTATATGTATAGATTACATGTAATTTATTATGCTACACATTTGCCGAACGTTCAGCCGAGTAGCAAGCAACAAATCGTAATATTTTTTAATTGAGATATGACACATTAGTCGAGTTACGTAGCGTACGGCGTAACGCTGAATCTTCCGACGAGCGATGTTTTTTGTATAGTTACCAGCATATTACGCGATTGAAATTTCAGCATGAGTTGTTAAACAACGATTAAATGACGTTCGTGACGTACCGTGCTGAACAAGAAGCCGCGTAATACCAACGGTTCGGTTGCGATCCACTTATTGCTTCATGTGTGACAAATACTCTGACCCATACTGCAACTTAATTTTAGCCACCTTGATAATCCTTCGTGAGTATTATTTCAGTTTGGAGATGCGTGATTGCCGGCTATACTTACTCACGAGGCGAACATCTTAGTTCTCGGGGCACCAACGTGTATATGGATGATTACTAATTTCCATGGACGACAATGACCACTTACCATCAGGTGGGCTGCCTGCTCGTATGCTACTTTTATAACATACAAAGGGAATACCAATAAAGATGTAGCGATGTAGATTTAATACCATTAAGTTGAGCAGAATTAGTTCAAAGGGCTGCCAAATCTTTAACCCGAAGGTAATAATCGCTTACAAAGGCTCAAAGCTTTGTAAAATTAACAAGGCTTCCTACAAAGCTTTCAGATTCTTTTATTGCCACTTATTTTTAATCAGACGCATTGGGGATTTGTTTTATCGACTTCGGTTAAAGATGAGCGAGGTTTTTTTGGAACGAAGTTCCTTATCGCGCGGTATGCTGGCTAAGGGGGCTAGGCGAGTGTCACGAAAAATCCTTACGACGCTTTCGCTATAGTGCGTAGCGCTCGGAGAGGGAGCAGGTCAAGTATAGGATTTTATTTTAAATTATTATATTAATATCAGCATTGATTACAATTTTATTAGTATTCCTTCATCATTTCATTTATCATTTAACTCCTAAACATTGTTAATTTCTTTTATTATACCTCCTACAATACTTATTTCAAAATAAAAGGAACTTCTTTCCAATCGGGTGTCCCACATGTGAAACCTCAGACATTCTTTTTTATATTTAAGCTAGGCGATAAGGCAAACGGGCCACCTGATGGAAAGGTTATCATTATACTCTGACTTATTTTTTTATATTATCATTGTGCATTAGAAATAACGATGGGCTATTTTGAAAATTGTTGCCTATTTTGAAAATTCTCTGTCGAATTGTTCTGATGTATTTTTTTGTGAAATGTCTACAAAAAGTAATATTGAAATCGTCGTAAAATATTCATTTATTTTCGTCTGCAGCTTTTTTATCTTTATTCTTCATTTAATTAAAATTTGTTGACTAACGTTTATGCAATCTTTTTATGCAATCAAGTTGTAGAAAATTTGTCATATAAATTTTAGTGGACAAATTTTCTACAACTACAATTACAAAATAATTTTCTACAAATTCAATATGTAACAAAAAACGTTAGTTCAAAGTCTGTGCGACGAATAGTTAGGCAGAGAGATAAGACATAAAAAACATTTGCACCTTTTTTCGGACATCTTGGTAGCCTTGGGACAAGGATAACGACCTCACAATTTAACATTGCAACCAACTTATACTTGCAATAATCTAAGATTTTAATGTATAGTTTGTCAAAGTGAAAACCAAAATATATTTCAAATGTTTTTTGTTACCCTTGCTGTCTAATAAAAAAGTCAGAAGCTATAAAAAAACACTAAAAATTTCATGATCTATCGTCGTTTAAAAATAGTTTTTGGCTAAGTAATTTCTTCTAAAGTTTATTGCAGTTGTCGCTTGTAGTTTTTAGCTCGTGGTGGAGCAGGTGCAAAAATCCGGGAATTTCACCATTTATTAAGCATTATTATTTCGGGAGGCGAACTGTCTGCTTAAGGAAAGTTGAAATTTTGTTACAAGAAATGAGAGTGGGAGAGTAAGTATAGATAGAAGATTCCTTATTTACATTTTTTATTTATAAAGACTTATCTCTACAAAGCGTTTATTAGATTCTGAGGGTTACTTGTAAAATTTTTTAAACAGTTTGCATTGTAAACATAATTTGAAGGTTATATGTATGGTGGTCGATAGACCAGAAGACTATGGTGTCTAGACGAACTATGGCTATTTTCTTGCTCCGTTTATTAGCGTGAACGTGTTTTTGAGCCGAAAAAAAAGGTCTTTTATTGTGCAGAGATATGAAACAAGCCTTAAGTCTATTTGATGGTAAGTGATCACTGCCGCCATTGGATATAGGAAACCAAATATATCTAAAGTCCTTCTTAAATCGCCATATCACATATCAGGTATGGTACAGAATTGCACCATAAAAGTACTTACGCTAGTTTCATAATCCACTCTGCAGCAATTCTTATGACAGGAGGTAGAACTCGACCGGGGAGGTACCACGGCCACCCTCATAATCATCCGTCAATTTTTGCGTTTCGATTTGGACAGGCCTGGTTGCCGGACGAGGAACGAGGCGAACATATAAGTCCTCAGGGGTAGTAATGCGTTTGTGGTCAACCTCAGATACGACTAAATCGTACTTGGGAATTATTACTAATGTCCATGAACGTCAGTGACCACTTACCACCAAGTGGACTGAATGCTCGTTTGCTACCTTTAAATGATAAAAAATATCATCAGGTGATATTGTGTTCAAACGGAGGCATAAAAAATAAATAGTTACAAATACATAATACATAAAATAAAATCGACTACATATGCGTGCGTTGGTGACATCTTACTTTTGGACTAGAGATGACATCATGAAATGTGTTTATAGCAACCACATTATTAAACTGAAATACCATTATTACTAGCATCCTTTTTGTTGAGATTAACTGATGACGTCTTAAGTTTAATAATAGACTATTTTTTGCTATATTTATCGTCATAATATGCATCATTATGATAAACTGCTATTAGGTCATCTGAATTTATCTGTGTAATAAGCGGAACATAAATATTTGAATCATTTTAACGCACGCTGTCAAGAGAATAGTACATTTAGGTCAAGCTATTGACAAAACTTGAATTCCGAATAATTTCTGTAAACATTATTTGAGGGATTGCAATAATTTTTTGATCATCTCAAGTGGACGTCAAACAAAATACGTAGATAACATCCGTATCATAAGATTACGGTCACTTTATATAAAGATCGCACGAGAATTTCGTAATCTATCAATACCATGACCAGCCTAAGGTATATAGTGATATTCGCGTTAGTATCCTTGGCGCTCTCGCAGTCTGCCCGACAGAGCGATGAAGCCAAGAAAGAGTTGGAGCAGTACATCTTGGACAAAAAGCCAGAGATTGACCCAAAATGGAGACTTCATTACCATGTCATGCCTCCAGTTGGCTGGATGAACGATCCAAACGGATTCTCATTCTACAAAGGCGAGTACCACCTCTTCTATCAGTTTTATCCGTATGACAGTGTATGGGGTCCTATGCATTGGGGGCATGTGGTTAGCGAAGATCTAGTTACCTGGAAACAAATGCCAACAGCTTTGCTTCCTGATAAAGAAATGTGTTTCTCTGGGGGCGCGGTCGTAGATGGAGACACCTTGGTGCTCATGTATACTGGTCGCGAAAATATAGACGTTGAACCGTTTTACAAAGAGTCCCAATATATCGCCTTGAGTGATGATGGAGTAAACTTTGATAAGTTCGAGGGAAATCCTGTTCTGCCAGCTACTCCGGATTCCGCCCCAGATTTCCGTGACCCTACGGTTTGGAGACATGGTGATCATTGGTATTCTGTCATTGGCAGTAAAACTGAAGATAATAGAGGACGCTTTCTTCTGTACAGATCTGAAGATTTGAGAAGTTGGGAGTTTTTAAATGTTTTAGGGGAATCTAAAGGAGATATGGGATACATGTGGGAGTGTCCTGGCTTTTTTGAACTAAATGGGAAGTTCATTCTTCTTATGTCACCACAAGGTCTTGAACCACAGGGCGATAGATTTAAAAATATATACCAGACTGGCTACATGATTGGCAATTTTAGCTATGAAACTTTTGAATTTGTCCCGGAAGTAGAGTTTCAGGAAATTGACTTCGGTCATGATTTTTATGCTGCAACGAGTTTGGAACGTGAAGGCAAAAGATATCTGATATCATGGTTTAACACGTGGGAGGTTCCTCATCCAGAAGAGGCTGATGGCTGGGCGGGAGCGATGACTCTGGTCAGAGAAATCCAGCTTGTTGGAAATACTATTATTCAGAAGCCAATCGAAGCCCAAAAGAGCTTAAGAGAAGGAGATGCTTTTGTTAGTGATTTAGATCCAAATCAAACGTTGGAGTTCGGAAAAGCCGTGGAATTGATCGTTGAAGGCAATCTTGATGAGAAGATTGAGTTGGCTTTGGAAGGAAGCGAGGGGGGACAGATGGCTTGGATCAGATGGGATCCAGAAGTTCAAAAAGTAGTGGTAGACCGAGGTTCAGATGATATACGACAAGTGCAATGGTCTCCCGTCGGATCAAAATCTTGGAGGATTTTCTTGGACGCCAGCTCCATTGAGCTGTTTTGCGGGGAAGGTGAGGCCGTCTTTAGTAGTAGAGTGTATCCCCTTGGTGGTTGGCTCGTGAAAAATCAAAGTTCACAATCTTTGCGGGTAGAAGCGTATTCATTGAAGAGAGGTTTTCCAGAGTAATAGATAATGAAGTAAATGTAAGGCCAGTGACAGAAATCCTACATTTATACATGTAAGAAATTGCGATTCTTTTTTTGGTTTTCAATTATTTATTTGTATCTTTAAGTATTTTTGAACTAAGTATGTGTGAATAAAGTTCGTTTATAAATTTTGTTTTATTATTTGTTTTTAAAAAGTTTTATTATTTGTTTTTATTCATAAAGGTACTCAAATTGTAGGTACATCATACTACAAGCATTTGATATTCATGAAAGAAAGATAGGTAAATTTGAAATTTATAACTGAAACATTTTCAAAATGTGTGACTTTATCAAAAAAGAAAAATAAAAAACTAAATGCTTCTTTATCGATTTTTTTATCATTATTATGATCATTATTATTATTACTGTATTCATCATTATTATTGTATTCATTCAAATAATGAGAGATACTCTTTTTAAAATTCTCAATACATGAAGTACACTCATAATGATCATAATTGATTTTAAATTACTTTTTTTAGTCATCCTAACATTACAGAGTCCTCAATCGAAATCTTGACTCAGGTGGGGCAAAAATTCTAAGCAAATACGTTTAGTACGTCATCTTGAATTTTATCATGTTGTATTAATATTGTCAAGGCCTTTTACAATTCTTTATACTAGCAGCGGTCGGCAAAATATAAGTTATAAATATCAAAATAAATGCATTAATTAATGAATAAGCGCGCCTGTAAGGGTGGACCCACACTATAAGGTCGATCACGGTTCGTTCGCGGTCCGCTCTCGATCTGGTACAGTATTATTAAATGTAAAACAATATGGGGTAATTGGGCTTCTAGGGTTATTATCAAAAAGGCGGGCCCTTTTGTTTACTGTTGCCTCCTGGTGCCCCCGTGCCTGCCAAAAGGTTGTCGACCGCTGCTTTATAGTATACAGTATTTTACTAGTCAGGCCTTATGATTTGACATCTTTTTATTACGAGCGGATTCAAAAAATACGTAATTCCACATTTTGTATTGTCGGCCATCTTGATTTTCCAATGATATGAATGCACATAATATACCAGGTTTATTTGCCAGGTGGGAGAACTCGTTTAGTTCGACGGGAGTGGCATTACCGTCACCCTCATAATCCTCCATGAAGCAATTTTTGTGTTTCTGTTTGGAGAGGCGTGGTTGTGGGCTATATACGTCGCGATCATTTTAATCCTCAGGCGTAGCAACGCATTTATGATCAAACATATGGGCGTGATTGCTGATGTCCATGGGTGGCAATGACCGCAAACCACCAGGTGGACTGCATGCTCGTTTGCTACCTTTACACAATAAGAAAAGTCAGTCTTATCGTGATAATTTTTAAACTATGCGTCCCGTAGAAGACAAAGTTTATCTACATTCAATACTTAAAGTGACAAATGTATCAATTTTGATAAGAGTTTGATAAATATTCTAAAATGTGCATTGTTAAAAAATTTCCAATTTAATTGTATTTATGGTTCACTATTTTGGTCATAGTGACTTCCACATAAAAGGTAGATATATTATCTTTGTGTAACTCCAAATGTTTGGGTAGCGTACGCCTAGATAGCTCTCAGAGAGCTGATTTTTTCCCACTTACTTGACAGTTATCTTTATATTATAACGTAATTATAAAATCTATATAAATTTTAACTTATTATGTTATTCCGATGTCTAAGCTATATTACTGAAAAGTTTCATGAAAATCCGTTCAATAGTTTTTGCGTGAAAGAGTAACAAACATACACATACACATACATCCTTAAAAACGTTCGCATTTCTAATATTACTAGGATTCTTGTCCTTTGACAGTTCCTTTTATATAAAAGGAATTTTTATATAAAAAAGGTATTTTCATCCCTTACTTTGACACACTCAAAAATATTTTTATTAAATATTTATTACATATAGTCAAGCATCTCACAAAACATTTAAATGAACTGTTACGAATTAAATATAATCTAAATAAGCGCCTATTTCAAGCTATAAGTTATAAGAGAAGCGGTTATAAGTGAATAAAAGTGGCGTGAAGTTCGTCCTAGGGCTACATCATCATGAAATATGCAACGGGATAAGGTAATAAACGTACTCTATCATAAGTTTGACAAACTTTGTCTGATGTCTTATAAATTTCAATATGTTACGAATGTAAGTGTTTATATGTGTATAGTCACCAAACTATCAGGCGGTAGAACCGGCTCGACCGGGGAGGTTTTTTTTTAATGTGCAAAGGTAGCAAACGACCATGCAGTGCACCTGATGATAAGTGGTCACTGCCGCCCATAGATATTAGTAATCATCCCAAGCACAATTGAATCATACCTAAGTTTGATCACAGATGCGTTGCTACCCCTGAGGACTAAGATTTTCGCCTTAGGGTAACAGGAGAATTTTGTTTAGTTCTACAGGGGAGGTACCACCGCCACCCTCATAATCCTCCGCGAATCAATTATTGTGTTTCGGATTGGAGAGGCGTAGTTGCCGGCTACATTTATATACGAGGCGAACATCTTAGTCCTCAGGGGTAGCAACACGTCTGTGATCATACTTAGGTATGATTTAATTGTACCTGGGGACAGGAGCGCCGGGTTTTTTAAATTCCCGTGGGTGCTTCAGCTTTTTCAACGACATACCTAGCCGGGAAACTTCGTGCCGTCGCCGCCGCCGCGCCGTTGTACTAAATGCTGCACCGTGCACACACATTTTTTTTTTATTGTGAAAAGGTAGCAAACGAGCATGCAGTCCACCTGATGGTAAGTGGTCTCTGCCGCCCATGGACATCAGTAATCATCCTC
>DWNR01000680.1:0-18182 GCA_018250455.1 Polygonus leo | reverse complement strand
GTCGTGCGTGCGTCTGTTGTTGAGATTCTTTCTGCTACTGCTTTTGTTCTGCCTTACATAAAGCGAGGATTTTATACTCTCTTTTACATGAGCGGTAAATTGATTCTTATTTTATAACACGCATATGAGGTAGGCATCGTAACGTGGTTTACAGATGATGTTCATGAGTGGTTATGTTGTTTTTTTCGTTAAGCTTTTGATTATTTACCTGATTTCTACAACTGAGTATACTTTGTAATATTTAAAAATGTTTATTATATATTTTTTTCTGAAGTCTTTTCGATATACTTTGAAAACGATCATAATACTTTGATACTTGTAGGAATAATGAAAACAAACAAATTTAAGCGATCCCAATGACTAATCTAAATTATAAAAAACGAAACGAAAATCAGTTCGATTTATTAAATTGTCTTATTTTTATCTTAAAATTTCGTTGTGGAAAATTAAAAAATGTAGATACACAAAAGTCCTTACAGTATCTTTCAGTGACACCATACGTACGCGCCAAACCCGCAATCTAAGTAGGCATCTAGCTCGCCAGCGGTTATGTGCGGCGCGGAGGCGCGAGACATCGAGCCTCTGTCAGAGATGAAGGACGCACCCTGCTTTGATGTCGTGCGTGCGTCTGTTGTTGAGATTCTTTCTGCTACTGCTTTTGTTCTGCCTTACATAAAGCGAGGATTTTATACACTCTTTTACATGAGCGGTAAATTGGTTCTTATTTTATAACACGCATGTGAGGTAGGCATCGTAACGTGGTTTACAGATGATGTTCATGAGTGGTTATGCTACTACTTTTGTACTGCTCTACATAAAGCAAGGATCTTGTATCCTCTTACACATGTGCATGTTATTGTAGCTTTAGTGAAAGGTTTGCGGATGACGATGTTCATGCGTAGTCCTGTTGTTTTTAGGATTAGGTTATAGATTATTCAATTCTGTACTCAATTATGTACTCAAATTTTACTTCGTGTATCAACTATTGACACTATACTATGTATTACGGTAATTTTACTCGATACGATATTCATACTTTTTATAACCTAACTTAACCTAACATGCAAAAATGTCAATCAGTCACTTTCAATTTTTTTGTAACTTTTCAACATACACATTATTTTTTAAACTTCCTTTTAAAAGCTGCAGACACCTAAAAACTCTTCACTCTTTCATTGACACTATACTAAAGGGCCTAAGCAATCTAAGTAGGCATGAAACTCGCCAGCGGTTGTGTGCGGCGCAGAGCCGCGAGACATCGAGCCTCTGTCAGAGATGAAGAACGTTCCCACTTTATGTCGTGCGTGCGTTCTGTTCTTGAGACTCGTTATATTACTGCTTTTGTACTGCCCTACATAAAGCAAGCATCTTTTACACTGTTACATATGAGCGTGAGTGAGATGGGTATAATAAAGAATGTTTGCTGATAAGGATGTTTATGTTGTTTTTTGGTTAGGCTATAGATTATTTATATGATTTTATTTGTTGTTATCGCGTTATAGTAATTTTACTTTACACGATACCTATGTATGGTACCTCAATATAGTAAATTTGCGGAAAGCTTAAATATTAATATAAAAATATAGACTTTATGTATAGTATAGTTTTTATAAATAGTATATAGCATCTCTTTCAGTCAGTCAGTCTAATTATTTAAGGTACGTACTCGCCATGAAGGACACCTTCATCCAAACAGTTCCAGCAGATATCGTTGTGACCTATTCAAATTTAATTTTATATGCAGTCCCAGACAAGTTTCTTGTACGGACCCAATTTCATTTCTTTTATTTTATTTATATATTACCTATTTGTTGTTGTAGCGTTCATAGTTCTACATATGTCAGAGAATATGTCAAGTTTGTACCTATTACGGTCCAAGAGGTAGAACTCTGTGACAGAGAGACAGACGGACAAAATACATTATTATTGCCCCACTGCCGCGCTGTACAAATATTGGATATGGACATTAACAATGAAAAAAATTTGTCATAATATTATTAATATTAATTTAATCAAAATTTTAAATAGAAATGTCGATGTATAAATGAAACACTGAACACTGACAGCATTAACGCCCACGTGATGAACTGATGAAACAGCACGATCTAAGTAGGCATCGAAATAGTCAGGGAGTGTGTGGGAGTCTCGAGATATCGAACGCTCTGACAAGGACGAAGACTCCCCGTGATATCCTATTTATCTTATACTAGCTTTTGCCAGCGACTTCGTCCGCATAGAAGTCGAAAACCCCTTGGGGTTAGAATTTCGAAAAATCCTTCCTTAGTGCTCACTTAATCATGAAAGGAACCCCTGTACCAAATTTCAAGTTTCCAGGTACAGTAGTTTCGGCTGTGTGTTGATATGTCAGTCAGTTAATCAGTTTTGCCTTTTATATATATAGATTTAAACATGTCGTGTCACAATGTTTGTTATTGAACTCTTTCGAAACGGCTTCATCGATTTCTATGTTTTTTTTTTCATTTTTTTATTATTTAACACCAAAAAATTTCTTAATTCTAAATTTTCACCCATTTAATACCAATTCCCATTTTTTTATCGTGTTTTCAATGATATAGCAAAACAACGTTATCCGTGTCATCTCGTACCCTACTATATATTATAAAGTCTATTTATTTTAGGCACGAGTACACAAAACATCATTTCCATTGAAAATCCTTTTTCTTTTATTTGTTATTTAAATTAACGGCCAAGTGCGTCAGCCTCGCTATTAAGAATTCCGTATAAACGGATAGCGCCGTGGCCTATTGAAATGTATTAAATGTATTTCCAATTTTTTTTTATTTTAAGTATCTTTTTGTTGTAGCGGTCATAGTTGTATCTACATAGGTATGTCAGTGAAAATGTCAAGTTTCTACCTTTTATGTTCCAAGTGGTAGAACTATGCCACAGACAGACAGAAACACGGGCAGTGTAGTCTTAAAAATAGTGTCCTGTAGGCACATTTAGGGTACGGAACCGACAAAAGTTTTTATTTATCGTATAAAAGTAGCAAACGAGCATGCAGTCCACCTGATGATAAGTGCTTACTGCTGCCCATGGACATAGGTAATCATCCCTAAGTGCAATTAAATCATACCTAAGTGTGATCACAGATGCGTTGCCATCCCTGAGGACTAAGATGTTCGCCTCGCAACCACGCCCCTGTCAACCGAAACACAATGATTGCTTCAAGGAGGATTATGATGGCGGTGGTACCTCCCCGGTCGAACTAAACGAGTTCTACCACCTTGTAACTTATTATGTACTGTATTATGAAATTGAACTGGTTTAGTAGTATAGGTGTAGGTATAGATATGTGTTATTGATTTCTTTCTAGTAATTAAAAAATTAAATACTAACATCTTCGTTACATTTATTATGGATATTATTTATAGTTAATTCCGTATGAATATGCCAGCAATTGGCGTACCAACTGATTACCAACAATTGAAAGATAAGTAAACATAATTTGCATCCCTGACATGATTGGAATGTTTATTGAGAGTAATTTGTATGAATATAGTTAGGTGTAATTCGCAATATTATTAATATTCTACCTAGTTGACTGGTAGTATCATTATGATACTACCAATCAACTAGGTTATCTAATTGAGTGATAGCCCTTAATATCTTTGAAGTACCTAAAACAGAAAAATCTAAGTTTAGGAGTCGGATAAGTTTGTCTGTTAGGTACTTTCGGAAAAGTCCTCAAAATGTATCGAAGCAAGAAAATAAGATAGATTGTTGCTGCCAATAAAATCATGTTAATTCCAAATAGTATCCCTCACCATAATCAGACAAGTATTTAAGTGCTCTGGTCACAGTATAAGAGTATTTGCGGATCAGAAAGAAATTAATTGACAAATTTATATTTATGTTCTGGATTTGACGATTATGAGTGACGTTAACTTACGATAAGTAAAGGTACTTAGAAGCCTAGTCTTCCAGTGTCTTTGCTATTGGTGACATATTTAGCTAGTAAAGACCTGCACAGGCAGTGCGTCGCGACCTACTGCCCTGTTTGTGTAAGTTGATTGCTTAGATATGCTTTGACGTTTGACGACGCTAATTGCTCATAGTAGCCAGGTGTAGATTTGTGTGGTGGTCAGGTGTAGTTTAACATACATCGAGTTTGTATGTGTTCATGTTGTCCTTGCCTTAGGGATTCCTAGTACGAGGTTAAGACTGTAAAGATGCTTTAGCTTTGACATTGGACGGCTTTAATTGCCCATAGGCTTTAGATTTATTTTGTGGGTGTTGTACCCTTGTCGTTGTATATATCTATTTTACCCATGACATAGGGATTGATAGTAAGTGGTTATGAGTGTAGAACGCGTTAGTTCTACGGCATACTTCTGATTGGTGACATATTTAGCTAGTAAAGACCTGCACAGGCAATGTGTCACGACCTACTGCCCTGTTTGTGTAAGTTGATTGTCTAGAGATGCTTTCACTTTCCGTTTGGTGGTGTTAATAGCCACTGTAGCCAAGCCTTTAAATATATTATGTTGTTCGTGTTTGTGACGTCACGTCTGTATGTATCCATGTCACCCATAATACAAGGATTCCTGGTGATGCGGCAAAAACGTAGAAAGCGTTAATATTATTATATTTTAACACGGAAACTAATTCAGAAACCTAGCCTTCCAATATCTTTTTATTTGTAAAAAAAACTAGTAAATATCTGCACACGTAGTGTATCGCGACCTACTGCCCTGTTTGTGTATGATGGTTGCGTAAAAGTGCTTTGACGTTTGACAGCGTTAATTGCGCACAGGAGCGGAGCCTTCAGGTTTATTTGTCCATATTTCCCAGGGCAAGCGATTCCTCGTATGGTACATGTGTAGCATTTTTGTTTTTAAAGTTTAACAATTGAACGTATCTGTTTCTAGGGTTACAAAATCTATGCACATCTTGGTGACATATTTAGCTAGTAAAGGCCAGCACAGGCAGTGCGTCGCGACCTACTGCCCTGTTTGTGTAACTTGATTGCGTAAAGATGCTTTCGCTTTGACGTTTGACGGTGTTAATTGTCCACAGTAGCCAAGCCTTTAGATGTATATTGTGGATGTTTGTATCCTCTTTGTATGTGTCCATTTTTCGCATGGCAAAGGGATTCTTAGTGTGGGGCTATGAGTGTATAAATCTTAGTGTTATTATTTTTTAACAAGCAAACGTATTTAGAAACCTAGTATTATTGCATCTTAGCTTGTTGGTGACATATTTAGCTAGTAAAGGCCTACACAGGCTGTGCGTCGCGACGTAATGCTCTTTTTTGTTTAAGTTTATTCCATTAATTGCCTATAAGAGCCGACATTTTATATGTATGTTAAATGGACATGTGAATGTCCATTTAATCAACCAGACAGATTTTTAAAGTGGGGTTAGAAGCGTAGAAAGAATTTCTGTTATAATAATTTAACGATTGTACGAATCTGTAGGTAGTTTTGCAGGATCTATGCACATCTTAGTGACATATTTAGCTTGTAAAGACCTGCACAGGCAGTGCGTCGCCGACCTACTGCCCTGTTTGTGTAAGTTGATTGCGTAAAGATGCTTTCGCTTTGACGTTTGACGACGTTAATTGCCCGCAGAAGCCTAGCTATAGTTACAATTATCCACTGCTACATAAAAGTAACTAAGCTTGTGCCTAAATTGCAGACCGAGTTAATAAACTTATTGTAAGATGTGGGCTTTGATGTAAATCTTTATTGATGTAAATTTATTCGATTTGGTAAAATATTTACTACCGAAAGATTATATATTATTTTATATTAAATATGGTTGACGGAGGTGCAAGACAATACCTATCGTCAGATCTATTTTTGTTATCTACGAGAAGCATTCGATACAAATCGTACATACCTACTTAGTAACAAACGGATCCGATTTAATTCTTTAGCAAAGCACTTTGTGATTAAGTTGATATTCAGTTTCTACTTCATTTGAAGTGAATAGGTTGTATTATTTCTACATATGGTATGTAGTTCAGTGATCAGATAATCTTACACAGAGGGTTTCGGATTCCATTCACCCTTACAGAAATCTAAATTTATCTATGTTGTGTTCATAGCATTATATTTGGATAGCCTTGGTTGAAATGCCTTGGACACATAAGATGAGTGAACAATTATACAGAGACAGAACAGAAATCCAAATCCATAATTCAGATTTATATATAATTCAGTGAGTGTTACATATTAATATTTTATTTTAAGAATGTTTTATCTCAAGTATACAAGAATATCATTCATGCTAAAAATTAAGCTTATAGCTAAAAAGATAACATAACCCCTCTCGCTTATAGAAGTGAAAATAATTACAACCAGTTCGCAGGCAACAGCCGCTAGATGTGTTTAAGTCAGTAAAGTGCGGCCTACTTTGTTTGCACGTGTGGTTCATTTATATTCGCTTAAACTGAAGGGCTAAAGGATATGGCAAAAGTATCAGTACGTGAAAAAACGGCCAATATACAAATGCCATACTGTGTAGTAATATTATATTAATTTACCATCTTAATATATTAATTATTAATACCTAAATAAATAAAGAGCACGTTATACATTTATGCCACTCTAGGTTACCTGTGACTCATACATACATAAGACGTAATATACATAATAGAAATCCAAATTTATCATTTAGATTTTCTGATTGGCCAAGAAATAAACCTGGTACTGCGTCAAACCGGTGCGTGGTGTAGTGAGCGGATATCGGTTGCTACTCGCGGGTAATTAGTTAAGTATTAATATTTTATTTTAATGTGTTCATGTCAAATATACAAGGATGGATACAGGCTAAAATTAAACTTATGGCTTAATTTTTAACTTGCATGAAGCTTATGGTTTTATACAAGTTAGAATAATTACAACCAGTGCGGAGGCGACAGTCGCTAGACTTGTTTAAATTAGTAAAGTGCCGCCTACTTTGTTCACATGTGTGGTTCCGTACATTTGTATTGGCTTAAACTGAAGGGCTAAAGGATTATGTTATTGGTATGCTAGAATAAAAACTGCCTATACATGAATGCCGTACTGTATATAATAAAAATAATTTTGAAATTATTTTGTTTATTAATTTCAGTGTAAAAAGCGAACTTTGGTATAATTAACCATTTCCTTGGCTCTCACGGATGAGGCAGTTCTATAACAATTTTTATTCCTACAAATTTTTCAAATATCATTTAACGCTAACCAAGTGCTTTAGTGTACTGCTAAGTGACCTTTATTTACTTGTGAATGTGGCTATCATAATTATAAAAAAAATATTTTCAAATCACTGGTAGTTTCAAATAACAAGCGAACAAGTAATCGAATACTTATATTATGTAACTTTATAATAATAAAAGATATTGTGTCGTGGGACACCAGGTAGGAACGAAGCTCCCTCGGCTAATGTAGAATCGACACAATTTGCAAAAAAAGAGAAAGGTATTATACACTACTCGCTTGTGTATACGACTGTCGCGCCTGCGCACGTCTCATTTAACGGTTTTATTCCACGCACTTTTTCTTACGGTTTTACTATCACATTTTTTTCAGTTCGGTCGCGCAGCAAAATCCCTATCTCCTCCAAGCCTGCCGTAAGGAACTTCGTTCCAATATATATTAATTTACCATGTTAATACATAAAAAAATATTTCTACGGTCATAGCTTACTACTACAGGACGATTGCCTGGGTTGTTGGTGCCTTGGCCACACAAAGCGCAAGTACAAATATACAGACAAAAAAAAAGAAGAAACCCAAATTGATTCCAATTTGTTGACTGACCAGATATTGAATCTGGGACCGAGGACGGACCAGGGCTCTGTGCATGGAACCGATGCAGTGTCGGAAATTAAATTACATTAATGTAATTAGAATAAAATTACATTTCTTTTTTTTTTAACACTTTAAGGTAAAACATATTTTCGCTGCCGCCAGCTAATGCCTGCGGCTTCGCACGCTAAATTACCTACACCACTTTAACAAAGGTGGAAAGGTTTTTTTTTAAATGACTTAACTTTTTTTATTTATGATTAGATTGAAATAAAACAAACACTTAACGTTATGTGAAGTTTGCGATAATACATCAATTAAAACTGGCATTCGAATCGGATCAGCCAATTCTGCGATTAGCCTGAATAAATACACAGACAAAAATTCTAAATTCTAAAAATCATTGTTTGGATTCTATCCCTTAGTAAAGACTCCGAGTTTCAATTTCTCCCATATATCTTTCACGTACAGACGGCGATCAGTTACAGATTTATTATATGCATAGATATAGATAGAGAAAGCCTACAAAGTCAGTCTCATAAAAACGTTACTTTCGCCCTTTTAGCTCTTGCGTTTTCAAATCACACCCATGCGAGAATCAAAGTCAAAGCGTACTACTTTACGTGATAGTCGACATAATTACAAGCAATTGAAAGCCAAGCTCTGGGTATATGCCTACTCTAGTATCTACTTGAGATGCGTGTGTTAATTCATGGCTTATATATGCTTTGGTGTAAGTAGGTATATGATCAGCGTGGAAGGGTCGATCTAAGCAAGTAAGTTCAATTGAAACGCCGTAGTTTATACAACCAAGGGAGAGAGATGTTGCAAGGCTTTCTTAGAATGCGTCAGAATGGTTATTGTCTTTATGCGTAGATCGAGCGAAGAGTAAGATAATGTTAAGATTCCATCTTAACATATAAGGGAGCCAGGTTCAGACACCGATATTACCGAATATATTTATTTATTTGTGTCTCAAATTATAACTACTGAATTCTAATCAACAATACAGCGACTAAGCTGGGAATAACAACTGTCATAAAATTTTTAAAGCAAATCTAGCTTACATACTTTTTAAGGAAACACATTTTTGTTTTCTAATAATACATATGCAGATAAACACGCTGATCTTTTCTTTTTGAATAAGTATTAAATTGGTTTTTCTAATGTTCATTTAGTAAAGTGAATTTGTGTATTTGTGGATCCTACAACCTCGTTGCGATTTAATCATAAAGAAAATACTGGAAATGCCTCGGGGCTTCGTACGTAGGATTAAAAAAGGTGAACTAAAGATGCGCGGGTCTAATAAAATAAAGATATTAGAAAAACCTTGCTAAGCTAAAAAAAACGGTAAGCTCCTTTGTGAATGTTCAACAGTTTGCAAGTAGTGATTCTGGCAAGCACTTCTTACCTATTTTTAAAAATTTCCTTTTGTAATTTTCCTTCTTCTTTTATGAGAACAAAAATATTCGAAAAAAAGAGTTTAAATCAACATTTAATAATATTACTTCCCTGTACTTGGTTGGCTGTATGGTTGTTGTTTTAAAAACACCTATCTGTCATCATCTGCATCAATATTGTTCGGGGTCAAGACGCTTTTTCTCTCTCCAAGATCTCTTAAGACCTGGAAGTTATAACTTTATTGATTTCTATATAATAGAAAGCTAAGGAGTTTTGTACCTAGTTGATAGTTAATAAAATTGAGAAAACAATAAAATTACAGCGCAATAAAAGAGTGAATGTGCCGAGCATAGCTGGCGTCATATTAAATTCCTGCGAAAACATAAAAATGATTTTCGATCGTAAAACTATAATTTACAGACGTAAAAATGCGCTGAGTTATATGTTACTTCCGAGTATGCGCTACTTTATGTTTTGTGAAGTATTTGATCGTAAGATTCTTTGAGGTTTAAAACCATTTTTAAATGAAAGATGCAAACCTGAAGGTTTCCTTAATAAACATGTGTCGAACAACTTAATTTCACAAATAACATTGCGTTTACAGTCGATATTATGACTTTAATTACAGAAATTCGAGTTCTACAGTTTACTACTATCATACTGCAAAAATACTAATTTTTTCGGGTTATTTCTAACAATCTAATTATTATTTCTAATATTCTAAAAATTAATATACCTAATATTAATCTATTGCCCAGTAGCGTAGTGTCAATTCCTAATATATTAATGTAATACATCTTCACTTATAATAAATTAATGTACAAAGTTTAAAAATAAACTAAGAAATCACTGTCTTTTATATATTACTAAGAAATATGAATACATTTATGAATCAAAACAAACATTTACCATGTCCGCAATACTAGTCAGTCGAAAGCTTTGAGTTAGTTTGTTTAAAACTTTTTTAGGGTAGCGACTGCCCGGAGCGTTTGATATTAGATATCAGCCGAGTAAGCGCTGTCAACAACTCTAAACCTACGAACTCGTATTATTGCATTTATACTGAGAGGACGTGCGTTCTGTAAACACGTGTTTTAATCAAGCCTGTTGCTTCACTTCCGTTTGCTGCGACCACTGCGCGCACAGAAAGAAAAACTTTGCATGTGTTTTATTACGACGGATGCGGATCTGCCTCGGGGCTTAATTTTGATTCCAGCCGGTCCGTTTGATTCGTTTTATCTTGAGCTAGATAAAAATATTTATGCGATACTGCGTATCGATAATGCTTTAATCTACCCGAATCCTGGTTGTTTACATGTTTGTCATTTCCCAAACGAGCATGGTCTTTTCGTTGTTTGCGATAATCGAGGTGAACAAATTTTATTGTGCCCGCGGGTGCGGCGGGCGAGGCGGGCGGGCAGCGTGGAGGGCGCGGATTCATTCGATTAAAGCCCGCTGTACACGGAAATTATCAAACGAAACGCACCGACAACTCAACGGGCCGTGAGAGCCTCTACGTTAATAGTTTTTGTTCCCAACTCGCTTGTTTCGTCGCAGAGGCGAAGTTAGGTTCAGAATTTTTCTTTGTGCGAGCGAATTGTTACCCGACACGTCTCGTTTTGTGACACTTTTTAAAATTTTGTTCATAGAAACAGCGCAAAAAATGAATTCCAGCTAGGTATCGCAGTTGCATGATACTGTTCGGAGAAAAAGTATAGGAATTTGAAACAAAACACGTCTCCTATGAAACTTTTCTCGCATAATGCATGGAAAACGCTAATTAACATAATGGCTAACATGATAAATCCGGGATAACCATTGTGGAGGTTGATTATGCAATCAATATTTGTTCATTAATAATATTGCTCAACTCGGTTATTAAAATTTTATACGAATAAATAAAACATAAAAGTATAAAACAATGAGTATCGTACACCTATGAAACCTATTACCTAATGGAAACTATTTTTATAGTTAATTAAATATCGTTTGTTGAAAGTAATAATATTTGAGTCGTTATGGTGAATAAATAAATAACTAAATTTGGGCGCGTACACTAAATAGTTTGAAAATTCAAATACAGTTTGTTTTAGTATTTGTACAGATTTTCCAATTGCACCTCGCGTTAATTTGTTTGTACAAATTTTGCCGTGCCCACAAACGATTCGATTAAATTTTATCTCTCTATTCCATCTAGACAATAGTCAATAACATAACATAACTATAATATGTAAAACTAACCATGTAATCTGTTGTGAATGAATCGTCAGTATTAGATTAGGACTATACCTATATTTAATAAAAAAGAACACGTATAAAACTGTTAGTTCTCTAAATATGTGTCATATGTTAATACGTCGAAGTATATCAGTAAGGTTGTTATGCATCAAACAGAAATAATTGTAACTGGTAACCGAAACGCCAATATGCGTAATGAGAGCTGATTAGCGCTGACTGCGGGCAAATTAGCCGACGGCAGCGCGAAGTCTACGTGCGAATTGATTCATCGTCATTTTACTGGATGCTGAAATGGTACACTGATGCTGGCTGTTTATTTGAATATTAAGTATCGCGTAGGAACGAATTAAATTTAAACTTAAAACAATGCTACAAGCGGCTTCGTGTTAGAATTGCAGAGGTCTTATTAACAGATCACATACATAGCAAAACATAGGTTCAATTACACAGGTTCATATCAACATATCGTTCAATGTTACCTTTTACTTTTCTTAAGATAAAACAGCGTGAAGAAAACCTACACACCTAAGACATTAAAAAAAAAACAATGTTGTGGAAGGTCTATCTTATTCGTATTTCTTTCTCATTGAGAGGATAATGATTTCATAACGCGTTTATTATCCTATTTCTTAATACATTATTTTTGAACTTTATAAGGATTAAAAGAAAAAAAAAGCAAGATACGTCAATACTCCCTTTTTTTCCAAGAACAGCATTCAGAACAGATGCTTCTTATCTTATTTGTATTTATTCTGTAGCTTCTGAAGTCTTACCGCCCACCTAGTGTTTTGGGTTCTATCTATTGAATATAAAAAAAATAATGTTTTTGCAACTATTGCAGTTGATTCGTATTTGATAAATATTTTTTTCTAAATAAAATCCAGTTGCAGATTACACCCATATAAAACAATTATTTCTGATTCTTTAAGTAGTATCCGGTACTACGTGCGTAGAAAATAAACGAAGCATGTATAATGTGCTCTTGGTGTTACTTATTCGAATTAATTGGAAAATAATTTATTAATATTGTTTTAACAAAAAGAAAAAGAGTGCTTTGTATCACCGTGACTGAAGTTTATGCTTCGATTGCGCCATCATTAGCAGGTATTTAGCCTTTTCCCGATTGTGGTTTTGAGTCAATTTGCCGAGTGCATTTCCATCTGTGTCCTGCAATCCCCGAGCCAAATATGCTCTATTAATTATTTATGAAATTAATTCCAATCGCAAAAACAACATGTTCACTGTATCAGAGTAGTGTATGCCCACGATCTTTATTAGATTACTGGATCAGTTAGTGTATGAATTACTGACGATTTATGCTTTCAAATAGTTATCGTCGCGCCCCTTTTAATTCAGCAGTAGAGCGATTTTCCATTCGGTTAATTGATTTCGTTAAAATGTCAACTCACCGGACTTTTTGGTCTGATAAAAAGTGTACAGATATTTTTGATGTTGATAATTTGTTTCATTTTGCACCAAAGCTTTGGTCACAAAAACTTGATATGACGATACCGACTTTTTCAGAGAATTGACAGAACTATTCAACTAACTTTAGAGAAGTCATATCCTAGTGAGTTCATCACATATGCATATGATGACATAACTGGACGGGTTTTATTGCGCCACCGACGGACGTGGCAAGGATTGGGGAGCATGCACATTTCGAAACGGTTATGTAGAAGATATTACTGTAATAGCTACTTACCTACTCGAGACGTACTGTTAATATGCGATCTTTACGACACCCAGTAGTACTTAGGAAAGGAAGATTCAACCGTTTACGACTTTAGGTCCACTTGAAAACGTGGAGGTAATAAACAGGTAAGTAGATAAAAGAGTTTATTAATGTGCGAAACTATAATTATTTCCGAGTTACCTATTGTCCTTATTTTATACGCGAGAAATTTATTTACAAAAAATAACCACAAAAAATGCCACAAAGCAGAGTCGCTCTTGCAGCAAGAAATTAGCTGCCAATTGCATCGAACACACTATTATAAGTTCGGCCATTGTTTTACTGTTTTTCGAACTCGTATGAAGTTGGATTAGCGTCGTTACTATTGCATAGGTGTTTCGCAACAAAAGTTGTTCAATTTTTAATTGAATCCGCGTGTTTATTTTAGATTTCATGTTTTATGCAAACGACAGTTTTGATTAACAAGATAATTGAGTTCTATCATATAATATGTCTTTAGCAAAATCGTCCCTTTACAAACCGGATTATATACACAAGTGTGATTCTAATGTAAATTATGTTCTCTGCTAATGTAGCAAGAATTTGATATTTCAGTAGCTAAGAGAGGATACCATAATCATTCTCTTAATCTAAAGTCAAATCAGCCAGTCAAAGTCAGCAATCAAAGCAATTCTTTTGTTGAATTAAATAGGTGTACCGATGAGCCATATTAAAACACGGGGTTTCTTAGATATCCAAAGTTACAGACGTCCATAGCCAGCCTCAAAGTGAACTTATAAAGGTTACATCTAGAAAGTTTATGATTTTAATTTCAGAAATTCAAATCTAAAACTAAAAATGTTATGGATAATAATTTTATTTAATCTGTAATATATGACATATTTCAAGACGCTACCTCCTGTCATTAGTCGCGTCAACAGCACCCCGATTCATGTAATAAAAATTTAATAAAACCAAAACCAATCGTACGCCGCAATCCATATGATTGCGGCGTACGATTAGTAATGCTCTAAATAAGTTGAAAGTAACAATAAAAATAAGTAAGTTCAAAATAATAAAAACGGATATACCATGTAGGCGTGAAAACTTTTATTATTTAAATTTAAATTGAATAAGCTTAATTTTAAATAATTATAACCCATCTTAATAATTATACGAACATTCAACTCATATATGAATTTATCAATTTCGTTTAAATGGAAACAATCAACAAATCAACACAAGTAAACTTATTTGCATACATTAAAATAATGAATTTAGAGTTTAAACAAATCATACAACTTTAACGTTGGCTATATTTAAAGTTAAATAAATAACTCTGCAATGGAGCAACGTGTATATATGAACAAGGTTATTATAGCAAGACTGACAAACATATTAGTACACGCAGTAAGCCACGGCAAACGCGCTACGCGACGTGCGTGATAGTAACGCGATCGCCGGGATCTGCGGACATTTGCTACGTAGAAATTGTATAACCAATCCGGGACTTTTATCACTCCATTCAAGGTCTAAAATAGTTTAAATATTCTAGCTTTAGAGTTGCGTGGATTTTTCCGATTTATAATGGATATAAAGGATAGGATTTATTGAATAGCGAGGGTCGCTTCGTTTACAATTTTTAACAGCATATGATTTTCTAATATTATATGAAACCAGATTTAAGAATATTTTTAAGGAAGTTAAAATATTTTTTTTGAAGTATCTAATTAGTTTATCTCAATTTCCTATATTAAACTGCACAGTAGATATAAAAAGGTCTTTTCTCCCATGGATTATTTATTATCCCTACCAGAGATATTTTACTTATTATAGATATTATCGACGTAAATTTACGTTAACAAAATGCAATAATACATTATTGAGAAACAATAAAAAGATCTTAGCGATCATATAAATTGTATTGAAAATAATAAACAGAACATTCACAATCGGATGTAAACAAGACCGACAAACATATTAGTACACGCAGTAAGCCACGGTAAACGCGCTACGCGACGTGCGTGATCGTAACGTGATCGCCGGGATCTGCGGACTGCGGATTGGTTATACTCGTACAATTTCTACGTAACCAATCCGGGACTTTTATCGCTCCATCCGAGGTTTAAAATAGTTTTAAATATTCTAGCTTTAGCTGCGTGGATTTTTATTGATCTATAATGGATATAAAGTGTGTGATGCGAATAGGATTTATTAAATAGTGAGGGTCGCTTCTTCCGAGATATTTAATAGAATATGATTTTGTAATATATGACACGTAGTTCTTCATGATGTAAAATATTTTATGGAATTAAAATAAGATTCTTTTTAAATTTAAGTTAACGCCCTTAAGGTTTAAAGAAAACACAGTAAATGTTAGTAATATTGAAAGTTAAAATAATGAATTCTGCAATAAAGCTACGTGCCGTATATCATCAGGGTTATTATAACAAAACCGACAAATATATAATATACGCAGTAAGCCACGGTAAATGCGCTAAGCGACGTGCGTGATCGTAACGTGATCGCCGGGATCTGCGGACGTTTGCTGCGTAGAAATTGCATAACTAATACGAGGATTTTATTGCCCCATCCGAGGTCTCAAATAGTTTCGTCGATCGTCCGAGTTTTTTAATAGAATATGATTTTGTAATATATGACACGAGGTTATTCATGATTTAAAATATTTTTATGGAATTAAAATAAGATTATTTTTAAACTTAAGTAACGTCCTTAAGGTTTAAAGAAAAAACAGTAAACGCCCGTTATATTGAAAGTTAAAATTATGGCTGAGCCCTTAGTTGGCTTGCCATAAATGCTCGGTAAAGCGGTGTAGGGCCAACAGCAACTACACAGTCGTAAAAAAGAAAGTAAGTCATGGTAAATGCGCTACGCAACGACAGGATCTGCGGATATTTGATACGTTGAAATTGCATAACCAATCCGGGGCCATTATCGCTCCATCCGACATCTAAAATAGTTTTAAATATTTTATTTCAGTTTTGTGGATTTTTTCTAATGTATAGTGATGGACGTGAAAGATGTGATATGGACAGGATTTACTGAATTGCTTACGGATAGGATTTATTGCATAACAAGTTACCTAAGGTGCTTCGTCCTGAGTTTATCGAACGCGCTTTTGTTATACCTAAACACTAGTTCACTTCGATTTTTAACATATTTTTATGCAATTATTTTTTATGAATATTGCAAAAATAATGTTGTAAAGCACATTGCTTAGCACATTATCAAGTATTTAGAAAATTGAAGTTGAACGTAGACAAACAAGACCTTCAAGCATATTAGTGTACGGGGTAAGCCCTGGTCAAACGGAGCAGAGCGCGCGTGATCGCAGCCGCCTCGCCGGGATCTGCGACGTCGCCACGCAACTGTTGCATAATTTTATTGTTCTCGGATTCGTCATAACTCTTGAAAAATAAACGAAACAGTTGCATCACTGAGTCTGAACTTAAAGGTATCTAGATAATTTTTATTTTAATCTCGCCTATTTATATGCTCTGAGTAAATCTCACACAACATTCGTTTTTTTCAGTTAAGCTCTTTATGCCGAAACAAGAACATCATACCTACTTTGCTTGTTGCAGATATTTGCGACGTACATTTGGAATCATAAAATGCGATAGCACATTAATTAGAAAATGAATATACCGAGTGTATAAACCCCGTAGAAAATAATAAAAACTAAGCACAATATTCATAAAGGAACGCGGGCAAGACCTACAAACATATTAGTGTACGGGGTAAGCCTTGGTCAAACGGAGCAGAGCGCACGTGATCGCAGCCGCCTCGCCGGGATCTGCGGCGTCGCCACGCAGCTGTTGCATAATTGCTCTCGGATTTGTCATAACACTTGAAAAATAAACGAAACAAGTGCATTACTGAGTCTGAACTTAAAGATAAATACATAATTTTTATTTTAATCAACTATTTATATGTATACTATGAGTAAATCTCACACAACATTCGATTTTTTTCATCGAAGCTCTTTATGCCGAAACAGTTTTCTTTTACAGAGTGTTTACAGAGTGTACAAACAAGTGGAAAATAACAAAAATAAGCACAATATTTATAAAGAAGCGCAGGCAAGACCTACAAACATATTAGTGTACGGGGTAAGCCCTGGTCAAACGGTGCAGAGCGCGCGTTATCACAGCCGCCTCGCCAGGATCTGCGGCGTCGCCACGCATCTGTTGCATAATTGTTCTCGGATTAACATAATACTTAAGAAATGAACGAAACAAATGAAATAAAATGATTTATTTATTGCACAAATCATGTTAAATTACAACATAATTGGAGACCTTGGCGGCATTGCAATATTATTTTTTATTGGGACCCAACCTACATTTTAATTACCATTATAAGAAAAAAATGTTAAATAACTAAAAATCCAAATATTCTTTTATATATATTTTTAAAAGAAACAATTTTCAATCAAATAATTTTGTCAATTTATTATTAAATAAATTCTCGCTACTTATTTCGTTTATGCCTTAGCATTAATGTGTCTGAACTTAATAATATGTAGACAATTATTAATTCAACTGATTCTATAATATTCTTTAAGTAAATCTCACACAACTTTGACACAATTTTATTGTAATTGGCCAAGTATGAGTCAGACTCGTTCTTGAAGATTTCCGTTCCCTACAGATGATGTTCTTTGGAACTATATTTATAGAAATGTATTTCTCAAATAAGTACTTTAGAAAGGTTTTGTAGATGAAAACATGCAAAAAATACTTCGTTCTATCTTTAATCTTGTATATCTTGGACCCCCTTATATTTTTAACATTATTATTTTTAGTTTTTGTTGGAGAGTTCAAAGGCTCTACCTTTTAGGCTTCATGGAATACAATTACATGCAAGAAGGACGAACAGACGGACATTGTAACAGACTTAGTATTAGGTTACCGTTGGCACTCTTTGGGTACGGAACTCTCAAATTATAGTAGCCTTGGGCAATCATAAATTAACATATGTCTAGTAAACCCGATATTATAACCCCGATTCATCATCATCACAACCCATTAATGTCCCACTGCTGGGCACGGGTCTCCTCTCACAATGAGAAGGATTTAGGCCGTA
>DWNR01000679.1:0-18189 GCA_018250455.1 Polygonus leo | reverse complement strand
CTTGACTTATCTGTCGAGACGATCCCCGGCCATATTTTAGGCCATAAAAATTCAACCCCTAATAGTGGGTAGCGGGCGGAGCCGCGGGTACAGCTAGTATTAAATAAAAATCAAAAGATATTCTAAAAACTTTTCGTCTTTGTAATCGTAAATGAAGTGTAAGCAGACTATTTCCCAATATCACACATAACTATGTTAATATATAATATAATGATTAGGAGGGATATAATTAACATTTTCTCTAGTTGTATGAACCTTCACCTGTTACTATTTCTCATTTAATTTGGTAAACTTGGACACAAGTAACACTTACCATTGTTTTCCTATCACTAATTGAAATAAATTGACAATCTATGTCAATGTTTTATTTCCTGTAAATTTTGGTCCATCTATCTGAAGACCGAAATGTTACACGTACTTTTACATAGTAGGATAGGCGCAGTATTGAATCTTGTATCTCTGGATGTCGTGGAGTAGTAATCTTTATCTTCCCGTGAATCCCGTCATATCCCATCTTAGTTGGCAACAAGGAGATAGAATTCAGGGAAGAGGCGGTAGTGTTCTGCTGCCTAGTTATTATAATTAGTAACTTAACTATTAGGCATTGACACGTATCACATACCGTAGCGTCTACAACAAAATTACCATTTCTAAAACTTCTGCAGTGATGAGTTTTTTGAAGGCTGGTGGGAGAACTTTTTTCTGCATTCAAATCAAACCACATCCGAGCTTGATACTGCTTCTATGCTGCTAGGTAGATAGAAGTGGTTGTACCGGTGTTACCTCCACATGAAAAGGTCAAAGAACCTATTATAATAACTACAATAGCTATAATTTTTCTAATTTTAGTATAGAAATAGTTTTATTTCTAGACTAGTTGGTATTAATTTCACAAGAAATGCCAGGCTTCTCAGGACCAAAAACTATCTTGCACTTAAGTTGGACCAAACGACGTACAACGTGCAAAATTTCATTAAAATTGATTTGGAGATTAGCGTGGGAGAACATTGTGAGAGAGGTTTTTTTATATACTCGTATATATAAGATATTTTTACAAATCATAACTGAGTATAGGAATTATTGCAACATAGTACCATACGAGATTGACTTATAAATAAGCATTACGAATAGTGTGATTACGAAGGTGTTGTAAGCAACGCAACGTATAATTTTTATAACGCCAAGTTTCCACTTATGACCCGTGGCGCAAATTGAGGACAGTCTTTTACGTTTTAAAATCAGTAATTTCTAGACATTAATTCCGTTTTCTAGAGAACAAGAACTTTGTTGCAGTTATTTTGGTTGTAATGTAATAAGTTATGAAAGAACATATTTCTTAAATTGGACTTGGTCCTGCCAGTAACTGAAACTTGGTTCTACTTTGGTGGTTCTTGGTGGTTATTATAAAATCTACCTAGATGATTTGATGTCCATTGTCCCTGGTCTACTTAGATCAGAGCTGCATGTTCATTTGCATTAAAAATAATAAAAACCGACACGCAATTTACGGGTTAATAGCAAAAATACGCCATCATCTCATTCACTACAGGTTGGAAATATTGTTTAGTACCAAAGTTACTCATTAACACGGCTACAATTTTCTTCAGTAATTGGAATTTCTCATCGAAACAGTGTTCGGGCTTATAAATTACCATTAGAAATCTAGATAAGAATGATTATCTCAAAAAAGGAAACTTCCCGTTACGCTATTGTTCAAACTGAGTAATAATATTCTTGGGGTCGAGTCTTCCAGTGTGTGTTAGCATTCAAATCCATATTTACATACTCACTGACCGTGAATGTGTATGAGAGCCCGTGTGAATCCACTCGTCGAAGAATGTGGCTGGAAAAATCTAACAATCCGTCAGGTGACCATGCGTCTTCGGATGTTTTTTCAACACTTGTAAATGTGTGCCGTTGACTTTAAGTCAACTAACGAAGTAATATTGATTTTTACGTTCATGGTGACTTTTGTAGAAATGCATTTTTAAATAAAATATTTTGATGGTAACGTGTCGTAGGGGTACAATATTTTACCAAAGTACTATGTTTTACCAAAGTCAATGAAATACGAACTTTTATGTGCGCCCAATTATGAAATAGTACTTTTGATTATTATATTTTTTCTTATTATTTTATCTAATTACTTTTATACTTTTTTAATAACTGGTGTGTGTCGGGGAAAATAATTACTTAGTTATTATTTTTCTTTAAACTATTTTCTAGGTTATAGGTACCATGATGTTGTGTGATTCATACAAGTATCGCATAATATTTATAGCTCCAACGCATTACTTACAAATTATATCTTGTGGATTTCTCACAGAAGTGATGACTACAACGGCGCCAGTCATTTGTAACATGTTGAACATTATGCATAAAAAAATATAAACGATAGTTTTATAGCTGTGGCAACATTTATGTGCACAGCGCATTATATTTATCTGGAACAAAATGTCGTTAGCCGCGTTTCGCAAAGATGTTGCCATTTCTTGCAATTCTCCTTACTGCAGTCTCAGGTGTCTCAAGAAAGCGTCTCCAATTTTATTTGATACTAGAATTTCACTCGTAGCCTCCTTATGTGCTTTATATATATTTTATACATATACGATGGGATTTTTAAAATACCTTTTTGTAATTTAAGGTATAAAAATAATGTAAGTGGCTTAAGTTAGCAGAGTTTTGTAAGAGCTTACTATATGTCTGGTTTAATTGTTAGAATTATAATTAGCCATGATTTATATAACATTGGGTTCTATTTAAACTATATTTATACATTGAATAAGAATTTGGTAGAACTTTTTGTTTTCCGAATTCTCTAAAGCCTCTATCAATGTACGTAATTATTGGAGGGGATCAGATATATTTTATGTGCTTAATTTTTAATCTTTTTAAATATTAATATACAAATAAATATTAATATGAAACGAAACAATGCAACTAAGCAAATGTCAAACATTTTCAACGATTACAAGGCTGGAACAATGAGAAATTAAGAATCTTGTGCGAATGCTCGGTTCAACGTACTAGCATTTTCGTCTCCCTAAGAATTAGTCAGTACGTTCTCCATTTACATAGCCACTGACCGTGAATTTCTCGTGTGAAACCGACGACGCGGCCGCCGGAACGTTCAGTGGCCGTACTGGCGTGCATGGTTACCTTTACTTATTGCCCAAATTAAATTAGAAACCACTCTTAGAACTTCCTGTATGGAAATTTTAGTTTTCGCGTAAAAACCCGAACTATTAAATGCGTCTGAATGGTAGAAATAATAATAGCGCATGTTTTACGTGGCGTGGCATTAGCAATTTTATACTTTTGTATAAAATTTGGTAGTAAAGGAATTTGTACAGAGAAAATTATGACTAAATAAATTTGTGATGTAAATTAAGCGTATGTGAATAAGTCTAAATACACCCTTTTCAAATGAAAGGAATACCTTTCACATATAAAATTATTAATTATATTTCATATTTCTTAAGGATGCATAGAATAATAGTTTTTCTAATTTAACTACGCTTATTGTCTTAGGAAAAACCGATCGCATGGTGTTCCTTACGCTCCTCCATAATGGGGTGCATTAGAAGTATGATCACGATCGCATACCGAGTGACTGTCTGAATATAGCCATATCTGCGACGGGATCGCGTCGGTCGTTCGCACGCTCTTCAACCGCTCGAAACACGCACTTTTCACTTCTATTCCATTCGCCACAAGGATCATAACCGTTTGCATACAAGTACCTAATTAAAACCACGTAAGTTTTATCGATTATTGTTTTTTCTGTCCATTATTAACCGCCGATGTATCAACAGGAACTTTGAATACGATTTAAGTACAGATTTTTGTTTAAATACATATTCAATCTCACATATGGGACTACCCATATAGACCAAAAAAGTATTTTTGGTTAACTCGAGTATTGGAAACCTCGACAACTCGTATGTCGAATATCAATAGATATAAGATATCGATGATCATAGTATGTGAGTCGTTTGCCGTATTTGTTAGGTTTCATTATAAACCGGTTATCACTGGATTACTGACAACCTTTGAAGTACATGTTATTGACGTTTCAGTCGAAAAAGTGTGGTTTTTCACCTAAGACGTGAAGACGAACATTTTAGTCTTCAGGAGTAACAACTCTATATTTATTCACTTAATTTTTTCTAAACTTCAATTGTACCTGAAGTTGCTAATGCCATTGGGTGGCAGTGACTGCTTTTATACTGTATACATAAAAAATAAACAAAGCCAATTGTCTGGAGCGGCTAATTCGTATTTCAGAGAACCACCGGTTTTATGGTTTCCCAGAAATCGGACTTTAGGAGCTTAGCTACCTGGACGCGAAGCTTAGCGCCTTCTTGTATCGCTATTGTTAGCTGTAAGCCTTGAGTGGATTTAAATTTTTAAACAAAAGGGACAATTAAGGACTTGTTGAGTCTCTCAAAAACTCTCGAAAGAGTATAAAGATAAGAATCCATTATAGGTTTTTCAATTGTTTCAAACAACAGACCTTTGAGATTTATTAAGAATTACGAAGTGTAAAGTTCTTTACACATTTAACAATTCTACAATATTGTGAAAATTCTTAGTAAATTATGTAGGTATAGTTTATTTTTTTCGTGAAATAGTATGGAAATTATGATAATAATGTTTAAGAAAAGCTCAAAAACAATTTAATTTTGATTTTTTTGTTATCGTTGTAATATTGTATTCTACTCGTATTTTATTACTATGTTTATGTTATTAAAAACTACCCAAATACCCAAAACCAAAATGGCAATGACGTTAGTGGCACAATGACGTCAGTGAACAAGTTTAATCAAGTTGTATAAAATTTGAATAAATTATTTTTCAATCGGGCGCCAAGATATCTAACTTGCCAGTACATATTAAAATCGATTAATTATTTATACATCATGCGTAGAAGCCAGACACTATGATTAAGTATGACTTTGTACTAAGTTTTTTTATTACAACCATTCCTATTTTATTAGCAAAGTAGATTACCTTGAGCTGTCGACAAAAAATGACTAAGTTTAATAAACTTTTAATGAACAATTGGTAGATATACGACATAAAATATATTTTTTCGCCACTTAAATTTTCTAGGATTTTTATGACAGTTCAGACCAACAATCGCAATACTTTGAGGGACAACGGAGATTTTACATAATATTTCCATAATACTATAATAAAAATAAATTTATGCAGTTGTTAGTAGTATAAAGGAGTTTGAAACCATGAAAAAAATATATAATCATGAAAATAATTGCAGGTTAAAAATGAGGACTTATACAAATTGGATACTTGTGCTTTGAATCTTAGGTTTACCTTAAGTAAAAAGTTAAACGTTCAAATTTCCCCAAAAGTTACTTCAATATGATGTAGGTGGAATAACGCGTAGAATTGCGTCTCTATTTACGTTGCCCGAATGTAAATTTGAGCTAATTTCTCCGGTTAGCGGGGCTAATGACTCGTGAAGCGCCAAGTAAGGTGAAATGACGGCTACATTAGACGTAGGCGGTTAGACTAAATGTGGGAACAAAGATTTAATGGATCGCGACGTTTTGAAGTGACGGTTTTCAAGCGCTGTAAGCGCTTTAGATGCCAAAATTAAAAATGTGCATCTTTGATTTTGCGGTGAAATTGTTGTGGAAATTGACGGCTGGCGCGTTCTTTTTCGCTTTTTTTTCTTTAATATATAAGGTAATACTTTTATAGGTGTGGTTATTGCTTTATGAGTCTTTTCTTCCATTAATTTTAGTCGTCCAAGTGATATCAAATTTTTGCACGAATATTTACGTGCTTCTTAAGCAGGATTTATATTATTGTTATCTTAATAACAATTTATTACATTATAGGTGTTAAGATGGTGTTAGCAGGTTTTAAAATATACTCGAAATTGCTATTAAAATTAGTTATAAGACAGGTAGCTTGTCCACCGAATTAATATCACTAATGCATTCCGAGAATAAGGCGGCGCCCATTTAACATGCAAATGTACCTAAAATATTAATGATGAACGCACGAAAATTCCAAAGTGGTTCGTAGTAATCGTAGTTCGGTTTCGACCAATTAATTTGTAAGACCGGACCGCAGGTAGGGTATAAAAAGCAGGTAGACGTGCCAGTGTCGGACACCTGCTTATCTTACCTTGCCCCACATGTAAGCTGTATAGCTATGATCCCTTGAATTCGTTAGTATTCCCCTCTATCGCCCTTGGTTGTAACGTCCGCGGGGGGAAGGGTAGGCCACACAAAACGGTCAGTCTTGAGCAGCCACCTGTGAGGTTAACACGGCTTTGTGTGCTATTGATGGTGTTTTTTGTGTTGTGGTGCATCTGGACGCCGGTAGAAGGTACTGTACGCTTTATTCTTTGCCAAGCCTTTGTGTTTGTGACTTATTGTCAATGTTACTTCAGTTTCGCAAGGTGGAACTTCAATAAGAGTTTTTTTTTACTTAGCCATGGGATATTTGGCCCATTGTGGTGTAGTAGTGTTCATTATTATTATAAAGAGGTTGATTATGTTTTAGGCTTTACACTTATTCTGATGTCTTAGAGATATTACAATTTAGAGGTTACTGATACGTAGATATACATATGATATGATCCTATCATCCTGCTTGTCAACTCTATATTTTCTTTATCATGTGGTCTCTTCCGTACCTACTACTCACAGTCTGAAACACATTCCCTCTACTCAAATTTTAAGACCGTGCCGACGCTATGCTATTGAAAACCACTGAGAGGCTTTCATAAGAAAATCCAGGTATTATGGACCTGAGTATATAAGTCGACGAATTATTAGCTTTTTGGCAAAGGACGAAACATCGATAGTGAACCAGCACAATAGAAAGATAAAAATTAATAATTAAGACGTGAAAATCTATCAAATCACGACGAATATAAAACGACGACTAAGATAAAACCCGCGCCTAACATAGGAACAATGAATTTTGATGGATAAAAGAATGTGTTTTATGGCGATGTCGCAGCTGGACGTTTTAAATATCCTTCAAAATACTCGCTCTATTTTTACCTGTGTCTGTATGTAAATTCGTTTTTATAATCATTTAAGTTCTCTTTAAAAATGCAAAATAAATCAACAAAAGATCGTCAGTTAGTAATATCTAAAGATTAAATTAAATTAACATCATGTACGTATAAGATGCCTTCAGAAAATTATAGCCATTCTTCACACAGGATATTGTCACAAGTATATTGTACGCGTATATACATGTATATATAGCATACGTTCATTATACAGGCATTTTGATTCCATTCACCTGCCATTTCCTTTGCACGCACCTGAGTCCCGAGTATTTTTTATCCCGACGTTAAATGTATATGTTAGCGGCAATCCGTATAATCCGGTATTCTATATAATACCTAGGCAATGTTTATAATACCTAGAACGTGTAGGTAATGTATGAAATATTATTTATTTTATGCTTTGCCTAGGTATTTTATACAATACCGAATGCGCAGCAATTTTTCTTCGTGCGCTTGATAAACATAATTTTGACTAGTCAAATTATTCCCGATGCTGTAAATATTTTATTCATTAAATATTAACAATATACCGGAATTTCATTATATACTTGTGATTTATGTAAATTTGGCTAATAATGTCACAGTTGCGTAATACTTTAACGGCGTTATTTTTATAAAATGGTACCAGTATATATTACATCGAAACTAAAGATCGAAATCAAAAAAATATATCGAAAGGGACATAAACCATATTGAAAAATGCACAACAAAACCTATTTATTTTACACATTACCGGTGGACCAACGAGTATTCTATACCATCCCTAGTAATAGTGTGAATGGCCTAGGTAAAGTATATAATGAATTATATAGATTGCCGGTAACATATATACATTTCTGAACCTGAGTCCCGATTATTTTTATACGGCGATACGTACTTAGCTATTTATGAATATTTCGCTCTGCTAACAAAAACTTAACTAGTTTTCCATTTGTCGGAGTTGGTTGATCCTTATAAGGTTGTTCACGTGGTATTTTATTGCACCCAGTTAAATAATTTGTACAGCTTTGTTTAATCATTGTCTCAATTTGATTTTTAGCTAAATTTATTATGACAGACATGATAAAAACTTACCGCCCACGTAGTGTTGCCTTTTGAGTTTAGGATGAGGTGTTTCATTATATTACGATTAGTATTTCACGAAAGTCTAATATAGAAAAAAGATATTTGATAAAAATTAGAATTGAAAATTTTCAAAGAATAATTCTAGTACCTATTGCGGAGAGTGATTGTAATCAAAAATGTGAAATTTGTCATTTTGATTTAAAAGTATTATCTGTACAATATATAGATTTAATTTAATTAGTATTCGCTGATCTCTTTTGTTTCTGAGATTATAATGTTGACAATAGATTTTAGTTACTGTCACACAGTTGCAAATTAGTACTAAGGCCCTATCATTCAAATGAAAGCACCCGAATACAATTCTCGACCCGAGGCGGAATGTTATTACCATAATTTTGAAATTGTAATTGTGGGAGTAATTATGATCATTTGTCGCGCCGACCGCAACCAGCAGCCGTGTCGTGAAGGGTGGACCATGGCTAGGGCTTTTAGGCTGAATATCCACCAGAGATCGGAGAGGTGGTGAGACGATGGGTGAGACTTTACTGTAATATCCAGCAAACGGATTAATTCATATGCCGAGCCGATTAGGAGTCTATACTAAACAAGGCCTTTACCATACGACTGAAGTTTGTCCATCAGTCCCTCACAGGACTCTATTTAATTTTGAACCTTAATTTTAACCTAGTCTATATAATTATGGCCGCCCCAACAACAAACACTAGAAACAAAAAACAATTTCTTAAACCATTTTATTACGCTAAAATATAATTTTTATCAGCGCTACCTATTGAAGAGGTTTAAAGTAACAACCAACCAACCAAAGTAAATATTGCATGGAACCCTATAATAGAAGGGTTGTTGGTAACATCACTCATTCAATGCTGGTCCATTGTAGCCAGCTTGCTTACTATACTTAATGGTATTAATGAGCTCGCTAATGAATGAATCGATTACAAAAGCAATGAACACTCCATCCAGTATTGCGATCCTATTGTTAGCAATGCAAATTAGACTCTTTGAATCGAATTTATGAAAATGTAACGTAATTATCAATTCATGTCTAAGCTTTGTTTTGATTTTAGGTATGGCTCTTCATGGAATATGGGTCAAACAATATCAAAATAATAATATAGTCACTCGTTATGAATGACGCCAATGACGTAAATTATTTATGTATTCTAATTGTAATATTAAAATGACAAAAGGATGTAATTTATTATCTGTATTCTATCACATGTCCTTAGTATTATCTGTGATCTTAAATTCAAACTTTACAACAAAGACTTTACACGCTATTATTATTATTGGGAATATTAATTATGTTGCTAACATGTTGTTAATATAAAGACATTATTGAAGTTAATTTATTATAAATATCAATATTTATCACAATTTATGTTCTCAATTTATTATTCATTTCCAACAACGACATAGTTATACAATTTTATTACGCTTATTTACTTAGTTTGTAATCTATTCAAATGTTTATCTTATAAAAAAAAATGTTTTACGTACAAAGTCAATAATTCGGCGTTACCACGAACTCCTGTCTCGATTTAAAATACAAATGCGTTATTCAAATTTAAATATTTGACGTGATTCGGATTTAGAATACGTCATGCAGGTGTGTTTTATTTCACACAATTTTGCTATCCATCTTCGAGTCTAAATCCACAGTTATAGAATTTTAATTGCCATTTAGCATTGAAATTACAGCGGAGTAGCGTAAGCATTACACGAATGGGATTAAACACGAGAAAAGGTACCATGGAGATTTCTTAATTAAATCTGTCGACTATTTTCATTAACAAACATTTGTTTTATATTCTATACAAAGTAAAATGTAGTTTTCTAGTACTGTTTGTAATTGTTAACATTTTCTTGTACTCAAGGGTAGTTTAACGTAATTATTTTAATAGAATCTCTTTTGTTTTCTAAGAATTAATCTTGATGTTCATTTCGTTAGTTGACGTTTGTAACGTTTAATCTTAAACGTTACGTAGTAGATACTTTAGACTAGAATAATAAACATAATATAATAGATTTACCGTCATGTGTAAGATATAAGGTTTTATATATAACTAAAATGATCTCTATGCATCTAATGAGTTTCCAGTCCGCTTAAATCACATTAATAAAAGGTGGAATAATTTGACCATGTGACAAATTGGTTAAATATCCCACTGCCTAAATTAGCAAAATTTAGAACTGTCACGTAGTTAGCTTATTTCACATATTTTTAACAAAAAATGCTTTTATGTAAAGCAAATTTTAGGCAGTGGGTGATCACAACCAGTAAAGCCTTTCAGTAACTTACATGGCCGCACCGCGAAAGGCTGTTCTCGAACTGGTTCTCAGAGGATTGAATAAGCCATTACTTGAGTTTCTACATCAATTACAGTGGCCGTAAATGGGCACGGTCTGGTCTAGTCGCATAAAATTTATATTGCATCGGCCGCTCCGAATTGGCCAATTATTGGCTGCCTCAAGTCTGTGTGATGAAATGAATTCCTTTGAGCGTTTCCGATTGTGCTCATGATTGGTGCCTCATCTGCAATTTTGTCCAATTTTCGTTGATGGACGAATTAAGGCTTTGCCGTATAGACGAAATAGTCTTGCTGTTTATTCGGTCGGGGTTTCAAGTATGTATTTATGGTTTTTTCGTAATTATGATCGTACTGATCGTACAGCTCACCTGAAAGCTGATTATCACTTGTATGAACGAAAAAAATCTGATGAAACTAGATTGCTAATTTTTTGTAACGTTTTTTAAGTAATCGTGGATAACTCTTTTAATAATAATAAGTGCGTTACCTGTGACTGCACTTATTTGGATAATTAGAACTTTAGCTTTCATTGGATCTATATGGATTGGTGGTGGTAAGGATGATCCTTGGTTTGACAATTCTTAAGGAATTACGAACAACTTATGAAATACGAAATTTTACAAAATGATTGAATACATGTTGTCGATATACTTGACATCAATCTATGTTCTTTGCAGTATGAAGTATCTAATTTATGATGTGTAACTATTTGAATTACTGTGTAATCTGCTATGACTATAACATTAATAAGTAATTCAATTCAACCATGTTAGCTGGGTATTCTTTCTTGTATTTCGGCCGAGGAAATACCACCGCTACCTCCCTAATCCTTTCTAAAGCAATTTTTCAGTTTCGGTTTAGCCTTTAAAGGTAGCCGTTAGCGGTTAAATCTTGATGGCCGGTTATACCTTCTTATACACTAGGCTAATCTTATAGCTCAAAGTTTTATGAATACATTAAGGGATTCATACTAAAACCTTCTTCTTCATTGGCGTCTCATATAATGTTTCGATATTGAACGTATTGTAACGTATATGTTTGTATGTTAATCGATATAATATCGATTTTAAACACGCGCGCAACCTTACCTAAGGTTAGGTTACTAATCATCTATCATTTAACTGTTCTCGAAATTAAAGCGGTTGTATTCGTCAGCAGGATGTCACGACTGTAGACGTTACGCATCTTGTCAATTCCCGTCCTTCGGCACGCGTGAAGTGTGTGTAAAACGGCACGATTTGAATTCGATTCTGCTCACCGATTCTGCTCACCTTCCATTTGTATTCATAGGTGCGTACCCAGTTTGAATAAAGGTGTTTTTGTCGTTTCTCGTCGGAATCGCCTTGTGGGGACGTGATGTGAACGAACCGTCCGGGGACTGATTGCCTGCTTTAGGCACTGTATAAACGACAGACTATGTGTGACGCACTTTTTTGTCTGTAAAATATAACAATAGATTTATGTGCAACGCGCGATATCGACGCATGAAAAGTCGTAACAAATTCCGTATTTTTTTAAGTATAAAATTTCGGTGTTTGTATCTACATTTTGGCCTTTGTACATTTTACATGCCGTGGATTTGATCGCACAAAAAATGTGTCTCCTGTATTCGGCTTTACTTTGTACGTCAGGACTAAAGTATTGGATGACTGGGCCAGAAAATATATGTAGGCAATATCATATGTTGATTGCATTTTCAATATGTTGGCGATTTATTACTAAGTAAAACCAAAACAAACAAAATCTGCTAAGTGCGAAAAGAAGATGAAAATTTAAAAGTTTAATGAGGATGTTGTTTTTACAAAAATCACCAACAAATCCTTGACAGTATCATTCGAAATCTGTAAGATTTTTGATAGAAAATATAATGATATAGTGAACAATTTGCGATTTAATTTAAAGATAATACCGTTGTAAAGCAATCTTAGCAGATGGATGAACGAATTCTCGATTTAATCTTAGTTTAAGTCGGCAAGAATAGCAAGTAAGCCTAATCTTTAAAACGTTATTTTGGTAGAATAATCTCTGCAAACCGAAAATTCGTGTCTTAGTGCGTTAAAATTTCGATCAAGTCAAATCTTGATTTCGATTCTGATGAAAGATTTTGATCCTGTGTCTATTGATGCAATTCTCGTAAGTATACATTAACTACGACATTTAAATTTATTATGATGGAAAAAACAATGAATATATAACGCATAAAGCAAATGAAACTTTTTATTGCATGCCTCAAAACTTATTTCGTGTTATATTTCTAAGAAAGCGTACATTTTATTTCGAATAAAGAACACTAAACCCCAAATACACTTTAATAGAAAATAAAAAAGTAATCGTGGTTGCCAGCCAGACACATATCTATGGAGATATAACAGTTGCATTTTATGCTGTTTATATGTGATTTGGAGAACAAACCGTCTTATAGTATCAAGTTAGCGCGTCTCGATCCTGTTTGTCTAGATACTAGATGCAAACGGTCACGCCGGTGTCACGGAGAGCACGAGAGGTTGCTTCGTGACTGGCACAGACAATAAAACACTTAAATTTAAACTTCGAACGCTGGAGTGGAGTCACGTGCAAATTATGAACGTGAAACGTCCCACAAAAATGTTGATGACTCTTGACTTTATTTAGTCAGACTAAAGCTCCTCACAATGACTGTACTGCGAATATAACAGTACCATCACGTGTCAAAGTTAATCTTTGTGTAAATTAGTATGATTGTATTAAAATCTACTAGGCACTGTCGATCCTCAAAGCGCTGTCGAGGCATGAAATCCTCAGGAAAATACGTCCAAAATTAATGGATTAAAATTTGTAGTGGTCGACGAATTTTATGCGGATAGTGCGGCTAAAAGTTTTGGTATATAAAAAGTTGAACATCCTTTAGTTTGAGAATTAAAAAGAATGTATACTTATTGTATACCTTTTAATTTTAAAAATGTTTATTAGGGGTTAATCAAAGGGGTGAGATCGTCAAGTGTTATTTACTCGAGTCTTAGACAGGTACTTTTATGGAACACAGCAGAAAAAGTAACTCCTCCCGAGTTACTCCACGCAGTTGTGCGTGAAATAGGATATTCTGAAGGCTACATTTTCGACAAAATTACGAGACCTTACTCACACGAGAATGTTGTTCATGATTTGGTTTTGCAATTTTATTAGAAGTTGCATTCCGTAATGTTTTCTAATTTATAAATTATTTAAGAGGTTCGAGTTTAGTTATCGGCAACCGTTTGATGTTTAGTAATAATTGCTGCTGCTGCCGTTTCTTGATTAGATCTGCCTCGCACGTGCATAATTGAATCCTGCCTCGAAGGACTCAATTGGTCTGGTATAAGTCAGCCGTATTTGGAATTAGGATAATTGTCTTTGAGTATATGCACATATCATCTATCATGTAGCTGTCGCCCTGTAGAAAATGACATTTTCAAATGTCGTTAAGGCGTAAAATTTAGTTTCAAGGCATCAAATTGCTTCAAAGGATTAGGTTCTTAGTTTCACCGTTTTTCAAACTTTTTTCGCTAAGCTTTTTCGTAAGTGTTAAACTCACTGCGTTTTTTGGAAATAGGTACATTATCTAGTACTTAAACCGCACTCAAGATATATCTCAGTGTTGCGTTCACTCTATTATAACGGCCCCTAGTGTAGTGTAGTATATACATTAGAGTTCTGTTCACTGCAAATGAAATTTAAGATAAATTTGTAAATTTTAGCTCTATTTTCTTGTAAGTTATTACTACAATTCTCTGTGTTAAATTATTTTTTTGCATAATTCACGATTAATATAATTTAAGCTTTACGTACATTTAAGATTTTATTAATTACAAAAAACATGTTTTATTCGCATATAAGTAAGCACTTCAAATAGTGTTAAGATGATCAAGAGAAAAAAATACAATGTTTTAAATATGTAATTTATTATAGAGATTAAAAATTATTGAAATTTCTGGACCTATGCATTTTAAACCGTATAATATTTTTTTATTTTACAAATTTGTATTTATCTATCCCATGTCAGTGTGGAAATGACATACCGACTCGAAAAAGGGTTTAAACATTTGTTATCTGTGAAATATTGCCTGACTGAGCATTGAAGTAATTTTTCAAAGTTAATGTTTGGAGATAAGTAGATGATATATAACAAATATGCATTAACATTTAAAATGTCTAATCATTTTAATTTCATTTAAAGATAGCTGATATGCGTAAAAAATCTACGAAATACATTTTCTTCTTAAAGTAGTATGGCGGTGCTGTGTTCTATTTCGTAGCCGGTTTTCACATTAGAAAAATAATTAGCTTTGCCACTAAAGTCGCAAAAGTGAAGGTTAAACTTATACAAGATAAATATGTAAATGTATCGTTGCACCATCAAATCAATCGCATGTGTTCACATCAATTAAAAAGGAAAATTAAATAAATAGTATGATTTTTCTTATTAAGCGTTTTCACCAACAAACATTGATTGGGTAACAAACAATGATTGGGAAAAATCAAGTGGGCTTTGTTCAAAGTGTTTAATTCGGAATTCATTATTTATTGATAGATCCTTTTCACAAATAAACAAAGTAACATGTTTTCTGAAAAAAATTGTTATTTAGGTGCGAAAATTCACTCGAATTCACCTTATTAATCTTCAAAAGTAGTATTGAGTTTATTAAGTGTAAACCTCTACAAATAAGGTTTGAAAAATGGCTGTAATTTCAAAACAGCAAACAAATATTTTCTTTTGTATAATCATGATGATGGAGAAGGCAAATCAATAGGGACATCAAGTAAGAAGAATGAAACATGTCACAGACACAAAAATATCATTGTTGTTTCTCATAAATATACACATATTTTTACATGACAAAGCGTGAGGCCTAGAATCCTCCGCAAGGCCGTTTATGGTCATTGCCTTCAGATTTTGTAATGTAGACGTGTGACGTATTTCTATAGACGCTGTGTAAATACTTAGTAAGATTTTAAAGTTTGAGTGTCCGCAAGTAGGACTGCTTCATCGGGTGAATTTATGTTCCGTTCTTTTTTTATTTGTGGTGTCTCTTTAATCTATAGTTATCTTTGAGTATAATAATATCTGTCGTTGAGTTGTGTAGTAAACGTGGTAGTCCAAGATTTTGCTTCTACTTAATAAAGTCAAGTAACTTAATAAAGACAGACTTCATCTAGTTCGATCGGAGATATGTTGCGCCATTTTTTTCCGATAGAAGAAGCCTGGCGGACAACAGTTGATTTGGTATTGGTTACGAATTTCCGAAACGATCATCCACCATCAAGAGAGCCTGCAGCTCTTCTGCCATATTTATATTGTAAATAAAATACCTTATAAGGTCAGCTACATTTATAAGCGCCATAACACATCGAGGTCAACAATACAGAACATATTTTCTATTCAAATGAAAACCGCAGTGGCATGAAAATCTAGCGAGAGGAAGGAAAATTCACCGATGAAGTTTCATAGTTTGTAGGCCGCCGTTTCCTCAGGCTGTTGTCATGGTCACGTGATGCTCCGGCCAGTGGAACAAGGCATTTCATTGATGTTCAGGGTTATCACGTACTATTCATAGATTTTGTTCATTTACCCATGCCAGGCGATAGAATTTACGTAGTTCGATCGGGGAAGTACCACCGTCAACCTCATTTTTTTTCCGTGAAGCAATTTATTGTGTTTCGGTTTGAGGCGTGGTTGCCGGCTATAATTAAACACGAGGCGAACATCTTAGTCGTCAAAGGTAGCAACGCATTTGTGGTCAACCTTAGGTACGCAGTAATCGTACGCAGGGATGATTACTAATGTCCATGGGCGGCAGTGACCACTTACCATTAGGTGGACTGCATGCTCGTTTGCCACCTTTAAACCATAAAAATTACATTTCCTTTGCAGTTAATGAGGAAATGTATCTTTGCTAGTTGATTAATAGGTTTATTTTCATTACCGTGACATGGGCATTACTCCTAAGTGGATTTCAATCGTACCTGTGGTGATACTGAAACACAAATATTGCTGATGGTGGCTCCCCAGTCGAACTACAACAAGTTCTACCGTCAGTGGTAAAGTTGTGATTTAAAAAAGCTAATTAATTACCTGTTTCTTTTTGGTTTTGATTTGAACCATTTTGAGTTAAACCAATTATGATTGAATAAGTTTAACTACATTTTTATTACATTGAAAGTACGTTTATTCTCTCCATCGTATAAAGTTAGGTTCATGGGATACTGCATATTATTTCAAATGTATGATTTGATAGCGAATTTCTATACTAAATTTTAGTCAAAATCATTTTTATATTCCGAAATTTTCAATTTGGATATCGTATCAAAGAGTCTATTCATTGAAAGCCGTTACCAAATCAAATTTTAGTCCGTGTAGGTGTATGCATTCATTTCCATTTGGGAACCCTAGAGTTAGAGTATATACGCGGGTTTTGTGAATGACGAGGGTCAAGTAAAACTGGGCGTTTAAACAGTGTGTATTAACCTAACAAAAAGGTTTCCGCGAACCCAAGTCTGACGAATATCTTTACACAACTCATTTGCACCTACGCGATTGTGGTGTTACCACAGATGATGTGTCGGATAGAAATACTTTACGCAATTTTAATACGAGACTATTTTGTTAGATTTGTAAAAATGAACAAAAAAGTCGTTGTGAATGAAATGACAGTATTTTTAGTAATTAGAAACAATTTTGTTTTTTCTTACATGCCTTTAATTTTCCACAACTTTCGCAAAAATTGTGAAGAAATAAAGAAGCCAAGTAATTCTAATTGAAATAAAAAGGTATTTTTTATTCATTTTAGGGCTATTTTGGTATACAGGCTGATGTAAGTTACAAATAGCAAATGAAAAACACGAACACAAAAAAACGTCCAATTTATTTTTCTTCAAATATAAAGTTCAGTAAATTTAAGCCTCATTAATATGATATATTAAGGCAGCTCCCGTGGCAAAGTCGATCTAAAAGAAAAATATATCTATCTAAAAGAAAAATAAATTTAAAGTCAATATATCGTTTTAACACGTTCCGCCGTCAGTTTGAACAGGTTCTAAATATATATTTGGTAGTGTTGATTAACTTAATGCAAGTATCCTTGTACGTATATGAGTATTCGAACAGTTTGATGTGATGACTGTCCAAATGATTCTTTAGGTATTTGCTTTAGTTGTGTGTCAGATTTTTATAACGAGGATGTGGGTAGCATCTGCTGATTGTGTTTTATTGTTAATAAAATATAAAATAGGTATCTAAGGTATATTTAATGGAGAAGAATCGCGTGGAAATATGAAATGCAAGTAGGTATTTAATTGTTACGACTTTATCATTAATTACGTTTATAAACTCATCCCTTAAGGGGTTGTGGTACATTATGACAACAGGGGTAGCAATGCACCGGTGATCAAACTGAGGTATGATGTCATTGTACTTGAGGATGATTGCTGATGTCTATGGGCGGCAGTGACCACTTACCATCGGGTAGACTGCATGCTCGTTTGCTACCTTTATTGGAAAAAATATCATTTTTACGCAGAAGTTGCGCAGATTACCTTACAGACCAACCCCAAAATATTATCCTAGCAGTGGGATAATAATGTGGCTCACAATGGTTCTCTACGCTGGTCAATTGGGAATACTATTGCCATACTACTCGTACAATGTTAGTTTTTTTGCATCTATATTACACACTAGAGTACCTACTCTAGTATGTAAATATGAATAAATATTGTTCAATG